>AJFL01001306.1:0-30496 GCA_000467735.1 Rhytidhysteron rufulum CBS 306.38
CAGACAAGGTATCACGGGACTGGTGTGGAGCGGGTGTCCACGATAGATCTGGTTACTTTGAAGATGTAGGTTACAGGATCAAATATGAGATAAGATTGAACACACCCTCCTAATGAGTGTGACTATATACTAGCTAAATACGAGATTGCCGGATGGGCTATCTGGCAACTCACGTGATTACCCTTTGTCTGGTTTACTGGCTAAGCGGCCCTAATTAAGCTTACTTTAACTCCTAGCTGAGTCATCTAGGTTTCAGCAATAAGGCCGGTTGCCCCGCGTTGCCCGGTTTCTATCACTGCTGACTTTCACTTCCGGCCTGCCCTGTAACACATTATCAGGTATTTTGCACGATGCCAAGGAGCATCTTCCTTCGTGATGCTCGGATAGGATGGCTGGAAGATATCACTAATTCCGTCAACGCGGACGGCACCCTGGAATACTGACATACAGCCAATGTACGAATATAAAAACACTCAAAGCTTGATTTTAGCCTAGTCATGGGTCATGAATGTCACCTTGAGATGTAATACCACCCATACTCGACACAGCTGATTAGCCTATTACTTGTTGAATTAGATAAGAATAGCAATGTTCTTGCATTGACATAGCTCAGTTAGACAAAGAATGTGTTGGTTGAGATAGGCATTTTGAAATTGCTAGATCTAGATTGATGCCAACACCGGTGATAAATGTTCGATTCATCAACAGACACATATTTTTAAACCCATTTCTTCAGCCTGTACTTGGCCTGCAACAACCTTTTCTAAATACAAGCTATTTGTTAAGTTGATACCAATCTCAATTCCTTGTAAGCTCCCAGCTGGGAGTGACGATTGTTTCTGTGGTTATGATGCCATAATTACCAAGTCTATCTACATTACGGAGGCGCCTCTGAGAGGTATCCGGGCACGCCTCTAATACCCTTTAGTCACGACGGCCAAGTATGCTTTAGGCGCCTCTTACTTCCTTATGTTAAGGGCTTAAGTAAGCTCAGTAACTAGCTTTAGGCCCCTCCTGTCTCCTAATACTGAGAGTTTTGCCTCCTATTTACTTTAGCTATATTATGGGAGGGTGTCCGGATACCTTTTAAGAGCACTTCCGTACAAGCATCCCCTTCATGAACCTCTTCCGTACTATTCATTTCCTTTCATACCCATCTATGAGCAATCCATATGAAATGATTCGAGTTCGGCCAAAGTCTTGAAAGTTCGACTTTATAGGAGCCGGAGTGTATCATACATATAAAAGGAAACCTTGTATGCCCTAGGAAGACACGCCAGAAATACTGCACGTGGCTGATCACGTGATTTGCTATCTTTCAATGGTGATTCGTCTGCTACATTTACTATCTAAACTCTCCTTTATTGCAATACCATTAGTTGCCTCCTGTTATGCTCCCAAAGAATATCATTAAGTCCAAGGGCAGTGATACAAGGAAGGAGATACAGCCTCACAGTTATCGAAAAATAGTAGTCACGTGTTTGAATCACGTGCGTTCCTCTTTTTTAAGTATACATGCGAGATACACAGACCGATATAACGGTCAATATTTTATGTATAATCAAATTATTGAGTCATCCAACCCCAACATGCTCGTTGACAAGGGGGATCTATGGGTGGTGCGGATGCACGGGGGAAAGGGGCTCGGTCGGAAGTCCCGACCACGTTGCCTGTTTCGTTAAGGACTGGAGCAAGTTAAGCCATATAATAATCCTTTTTACGAGCGTGATTCTATAGTTCCAAGTTCCGAGTTCAGAGGTTTGGATTCATGTTCTCTTGGGAGTGTAGATTGATGATAAGGCTTAGCATAGAGTTTGGCTGATGTATGTATTGATGCGTAAAAAAGATTGTTCTAGTCCGGTGCTACTTCGGTTCTCCAGACCATTTTCTCGATTTGGACTAGGTAGCAGGAATATGCAGCCTCGAGATGGATCACAACATCTCTCCAGGGACCCACCACTTTTATTGGGTCGTTAGAGGCTTAGAGTTACTGTACGAAGAAATTCGTTTTAATTGATGCAAATACCCCATAGCCCAAGACTGCATATCCCCTTCAATACATAGAGTAGAGCACACTTTAGTGGACTCAAGGGCTTATCTGCCTTTTAGGACGTAGAGAAGAGAGCTCAAGACCACTTACCTTAAAGAGGTATGTTCTCTTCAAGCCATAGGACAGAGGAGGCCATGTGTGAGCTTCTTCGTAGCTAGACGTCATCTCTTATACCGAGTATAGCTATAGACCCGGAAAATTTAATTCTAAAGGCCCTGTTTATGCAGGATATAGCCCCAGTCGAAACCTTTCAGCTTGGAAGCGTTTCCTGAGATTCACTTTGTTCCATCCTTCGAACAAGCGGTTGCACGACCACTTGTATGAGAGATTAAGCATCGTGGCGGAATTAACTCCAATCTTGGTTTTATTCCCCACCCTTATCAGGGATTGTTACAGCAGATCATCCCGGTTCCTCAGAGATTTCGGGCCGTCTTGAAGGAAGAGTGGAGATCGGATGCAATTTTAGCATAACCCACGACACGGCAAAAGTACTAATTGTTTAGGAGACCCGCCGGTGTGTCGAGACTTAGGATGAAGTTGGCCAATAGGTCATTGGTATTATCAGATAAATTGTTGGTAGTCACGTGGTAGTAATAAAACCCGCAAATCATTCCAGAAAAGAGGGCATTACCACTCCGCAAATGGTGAGGAAGCGTTTACAAGCAAACGTATCTTGATATCCGAGTACGATCCAACGATCCTTCGCGAACAACATCATCAGATATTTTACATGATTCCAACGAGCGTCTTCCTTCGTGGAGCCTTCAGGATGATGATGCTGGCTGAAATGCAACCTTGATTACATCGACGTTGACGGTAAATCCGGCAGTGGCATGGGGCCAATGTACGAATATAAAAACATCCAATGCTCCCCCACAAAACATTCACATCACTCCCAAGCTTCTATCCCATCCCAACTCATCCTCATACGCCATCCGTTCAACAACCTTCAACCCCAACCCTCTATCAAAATGAAGGCCTTCGCCATTACTTCCATCCTTGCGCTTCTGGTCACCGGAACTCTTGCCCGCAATTGTACCCCGAACTTGGTCTACTGCGGTCACACTCTCATGAGCATTGGTAAGATATCAGTCTTATCCATTATATACTTGTTATTCTAACTCAATTCCTGTCTCATAGGTGATTACAGCGATATAATTGCCCAGTCTTTGCATGACTCGAAGCAGCCAAGTGGTTCAGGTACTAACGCACTTTTCAAATGTGAGGGTGGCGAAAATGGTGTCGTTACCTATCAAACCACTTGCCCGATCAATTGCAAGGATAACAGCACTGGTAATGATGACGCTTGTAGCACATAAAGGGCATTGTTGTGGGGAGTTTATGTAGTTAATATAGTGGAAAAAACGACAGATATGCTAGACGCGGATGGGAAGATCTGGCGGATGGGGTAATCATGGTTCGGACGAATAACATGTTGGATCCAGGACCTTCATGCTTGTATGCAAATTCGGAATCGAATACAAAGTAAAGCAATCAACTTATTTCATGTCTTGGATAACCCGAACTGAACCTGTTATGACCTACTTTAATCAGCTCTTATTTCGTAGTATTTCGTAGTATTTCTTTTTCCCAAATTTGTTACTAATTCATAAAATAAAATTATTAAAAATTATTATTTTAGCAAAATAATTCTGATAATAATGCTGTTATAATGTTAAAGTATGCGTATAAGCGAAAGATAACAATCACGAGACTAGTCACGTGCAATCGGCCGGCATATCTACCTATAGACAAGTTTGAGCAATGCATGGGATCTAATGGAACTATCAAGACGAGACTAAGAAGGTGACAGAAGGAGGTAGGAGGGGTATCTAGGTAATTACAACATCTAGATCACATGGCCCAAATGACGGGCAAGCCGTCTGCATTGAACAACGGAAATGAATTTAAGGTAGTTATACAAGGCAAATCTATCTTTGTTGTTTTAAAATAATGTTTAAAAGGAACTTGCCGTAGGATCTAAAGTCTACCTAGATATATATTATATGGGTGGTAAATTAAAACCAATGATTAATATTGATTAAATGATAGAATGAATTTCAGATTGCAGTTCCAAAATTGGAGACCATGAAGGCTACATGCTCAAAATCAGAAAACAAAACCAAAAGAATGATCTAGAAGACTTCAAATAAGTTGAATTTAGAAACATATGATGGGCACATCTTTTCTTTATTCTTAGAGAAAATGGTATGATTTATCTCTGCTCTCTAGAAAACACTTCAATTTGTAAAGCCCAATGTTACAAAGCAAGCAGGAGGCAAGTGAATTTTAAAGGCTCGGTAACTGCGGGGCGCGGCAACGCAGCCTTTATCCTGGACAACGGATTACTCAGCACGGAGGAAGGCTAATCAGACCCCCGGCCCTCGTGACAGGCATCACGTGATGTAGCCCACTTGAGCTCTGGGCTACATAGGGCACGCCTCGTATTTAGCAAGTATATAGTCACCCTCACCACCACTCATTAGGAGGGGGTGTTCAATTCTTATCTTTGTATTGTGAACCTACACTTGCAAAGTAACCAGATCTATCGTAGATACTCGCTCCCACGTCTCAGTCACGTGATACCTTGTCTACCCTTCTTCGACTATACGACCAATCAACCCAGCGTCGTAGCATCCTTGCACCCTTGGTGACTCCGAAGCCTTGGGGATAGAAATCTACCCGTTACACCCAAGGCTTAGCCCTATAAACCAAATGATCCCATGTTACCTTGCCCTATCCAAAATCGAGGCAGTGGTAAAACGGATGATAATTTGCGGAACAGCCAAACTTACGTACTTGTTCATCACCAGAGTCGACCTATTCTTTATTTTCGCCAAGCTGGTTCTCTTCCTTTGGCGTATCGACCCCAGTAGATTTAGCAGGCAGGATGCTCGGAACGACTATCTCTACGCTCTAGTCTAGTTGCTCATTTTCAACCATCACTTCATCCTTAGTACTCGCGCCCGTCGAAACATGTTCCGTAATAGTCCTAACATTATGTGACCCAAGCCCTGAATCCATCCAGCTTCTGGGTAAGAAGCGCTCTCGATATGATTTTCTAGTTGGGTTATGAGCGCTGAGTCCGATCCCAGAGTCCATAATATTTCCTTGGCTATGCCTGCCATGTCGTGCTCTCCCCGGTAACATAGGAATGTTTGTGCCATGTTGTGACATGTCCCCAACTTGCGTATTCGACTGATGGTCATGGGGGTGCGGCATGAAGCGGAGTATACGTGGGAGAAGAGGACCTAGTTCAGGAAAGCAGACACAGAGGTTACCACTTGAGAGCTCGGCCGCGCTATAAGTCAAAGATGTTCAGTGCTGGTTTACAGAGAAGTGAAAGACTTGGGCTTCTTACCCCCAAAGAAGGATTTCAGGTTGTCTCCATGACCTGTCTGGATTTGCGCTATTCCTCAGTCTCACAACGAAGCCGATTGTGGCAAATATTGGAGCACTTGCATAAAATAGGTAAGCAAATGTCTTGAAAATGATGGGTCCATACATACCATAGCCCGAACGTGAATACAAAGACGACAAGCGCCTTCTTTCGTCTACTCATCCGTAATTTCCAGACAGCATGTATAGGAAGCAGCAAGATCAAATAATCTGTGATGAAGTTGAATGTGCCACTGGTCTCGAGCACCGTGGATAAATTGACGCATTTCCCTGGGATTGAAGGATTTGAAATCTTAGCTCGCGGATTACATTCAAAGATCTTGACGAATGATGTAGATATGTAGAACCCAAGGGAGATAGTGATTAGGAACGTAATAGCGATGTCGAATGGACTCCAGCGTTTGGGCGAGAAGACGCGCCGATATAGCCACAGGACTGAGAGTTTTACTACGCATATCATGACGCCATACTCTGTGGCTGATACATTGAACCACTACATATGATATTAAAAAGAGCGTCACGAAGTTGAAGATATGAAAAGACATACGTAGGCAGCTGAATGAGCTTCATCCAGAGTGATATCCCAGGCATGTTTCCCTCCGCCGTGTGCCATTGTTGTTTCCATAAGGCCAAAGTAGGCAATTGTACCAGCCTAAGGATTGTTAATTGCAATCTTGGTCTTCCAACGTAGTGTTAGTCTAGGTATCCTACCCATGCCATTGTTATCAACACTGTCGGATATGTCAGTCTGTAGCTTATAGTCACTGTAGAGATCCGTTCGTACCGTCCTCAAAGATCCAGGTCCGTTTAATAAAAACACGAACATAGGTCCGAAGTGAAAAGAAGATTGTAATGAGTGGAACGCAGATCGCTGTTGTTAAATGGCTGTAATGTGCTAAGGAGGCGGGATTCTCGGGATGAGGAGTAACACCTGGTGGCGGCTTGAGTGCAGGTGTGAATGTCGACGTTTGAGAGGGAGATAGTGATGGTGGCATACTTAGAGCTTGGTTGCGAAATTTATCTATGTGTGTATGGAGAATAGTCGAAAAAAGGTTGTCGCGCTTCTCGCGTCGTGATTCTTGAATGCTGAAGGATATATAGTAGCTGAGCAGAAAAGGCTGTGAACAGCGGACAACTCATATTAAACGGAACTTTGCGAAACGAAATTTGCCCGATGATTCCAACGGCATAGCCTCCAGATGAAGTAAAAACAGGGATTCCATTCGGTAATTCCCATATTGTCCAAATGCGTTGCGGCATTGTGACCCAAGTTGAGAACATGCAGCTCGCAAGGCAGACAAAAGTGGAAAGCGACGTGATTATTGGATGGCCCAGGATAAGTCTGTAGACTTACAATAGTCACACAGCATACCATCGAAGCAATTATGAGAAATTAGGCAACAGCTGTATAAAATTTAGCAACGCAGCTGCAACCAGCCTTTATGGCGTGGTTACTCAGCCGGAGGGAATTGGCCTTATCAGCACATAAGCTACATATGCTAGGAAACTTTTATTGACCCCCCATTTATTGTCTACCACTGCAAACCCACTGGAGAAGGCTGCACCAAAAGGGCTGGAAAACCCCATGGAGCGTAGATCTCAGACCATTAGCGCCTCAATGAACATGCCTTTCCGGATTGTCTGGATCCGGGTTGCGGCTTTCTTAAGCTCTACCTTCATTGATCGCACCGAGTCAACTTGAACACCGTTCATCCACTGATCAGTCTCCAGTCTAACGCTACCTAAACCGCTGCTCCCCGAAGCAGCCTCTGCGAGAGCTGCATAGTTTGGAGAAGGTTGAAAGGAGATATTCATCTCATCATCAGTAGCGATTTTATTCATGCCGTTGGGATACACCAGCTCGGTCGAGTTACGAGGAGCTTTGAAGCCTAGTTACTAGTCAGCCTTGCACGATCTTCCAAAGCTGCAACCACGAAAGAGATAGACTCACCTCCATTGTTAAGCACCACGGTGAGGACAGGTAAGTTATACTTCCGTGCAACCCAAAGCGCACTTGAAGGCGCAGCGCACATGAAACTTCCATCGCCAACAACTTGACATACAAGTGGCGGCAGCGGCGATCCTTCGTCATTGAGGTTATTGGAAAGCGAGTCGTCCAATGCCATCTTGATTCCCAATACCGCACCGTTGCTCCAGCCAATCCCAGTTGCGCCGCAGTTGATCCAACTGCCTGGTTGTTCAGGCTGTAGCTGGTCGGAGAGAAGTTGAGCGCACGTCACTGCCTCTATAACGAAGACAGTTGACTCTGGAAGGATATGTTTGAGTAGGTAGCCAATATTACTAGCGTCTAGCGGCTCGGCATCACCTAGTCGGCAACGAGCAGTAATAGAACGGAGTCGCTCTCGATGGGCGTCTACTAGACAAGTCCTGCGGCTTTGGTACAATTCCCCCTGTAGAGTTTTGAGAAGAGGAGACGATGAAATATGCGTAGTAAGCTGATTCAATGCAGTATAGCAATCAGCTCTCCAGCGACCATGTGCCGGAAAGAAAGATATTGGAATTTGCTGATTCAAAGGGTCGATGTCGATGTGATAGATCCGAGCCTCTTTGGGAGGCGGGTTCTTTGATGGAATCCAAGGAACGTCGCAATCGAGCAGCAGAATCATGTCAGCATCTCGAGTACAATCATCAGTGCTAAGGCGGAACCCTTGTGAAGCAGGGTGTGAGAATGGAAAGCAAAGATCACTTCCACCAGTGTCGTGGACTCGCAAGCCAGGAATGAGGTCTGCCAATGTGACTAGTTGCTGGGGGCAGCGTCGGTCACGTCCAGAGTACCCTGTGATGACGAGAGGTCTTTCGGATTCCACCAAGGCCCTAGCAACCTCATCTACGGCCTCGATCGATAAGGCACCTGGTCCGATCGGTTGCCATTGCTGCTGATCAAGAGAGTATGGTTCAATCTCTTCAGCAAGGGTCTCTCGTGCACTGGCAAGGTAAACGGGGCCTTTAGGTGCACTTCGTGCAAATTGTAGAGCACGCGCAATGGTTTGCTTGGCATTAAGACCACTTCGAATTTCTCCAGTGTACCTGCAATACTGGCGAACAATTGCTTTCTGATCAGGGGCTTCTTGTAACCAGTGCATATATTCGGTTCGAGATCCAGTCATCTCGCCCGCCTCTGTGTAGGGACACAGTCCCGCGAAGATGAAAACGGGTACACGCCCAACACAGGCGTTATGGATGCCTTGTCCGAGTGCTTGGGTGCCGACATCGACATGCACAATGACCGCTTGTGGCCGACCAGAGACTCTAGCGTAGCCATCTGCCATCGATATGGCTGTGACCTCCGAGGGACACGTTATGAATCGAGGCCATGTGTCAGGCCGCTCCTTTTTGCCCTTAATGATAGCCTCAATGATAGAGGGATGGTCCGAGCCGACGTTGATGAAGCATGCGGTGATGCCGGCCTAGGACGCCTTTTAGCGGCTTCCCTGAGATGTGGCGCAGTCTTGGGGCAATAGACGTACCTCCCATAATGCCTCAAAGAGCGCAAAGGCGGTGGTATAACTGCGCTTGGTGAGCAAGGCTATTGGCCTGGAAGTTGGGTTGTTCACGCACGTATTGCTGGGCGGAGGCATGACGCGGGCGGGGAAATCTGGATGATATTGATATGAAGGGATGCTTGACAGTGGTGCGCTGGACCCGGCAGCCAGTAGTGGTGGTGACAGTGGTGGATGAATTGCTGCGGCGAGAAGGTCGGGAGGGTATTGATATGAAGGTATACTGCTCGGCCTTGCCGCGCGACCCGAGTGTGCCGAACGAATGTGGACGTTCGGGCTGCATGAAGGCGGAGGGGTAGAGCGAGGGGTAGAGCATGCCGGTGTCCCACGGAAAAGCACACCGCAAATACGCATGCGCGTCCACATCTTGAAGAGAGCGGTTGGGAGTGCTGGACGAAAGGCAGAGAAAGAAAGTCATGGACCGACCGGCCAGCTTCTTATTGGTACGGGGCAGGCTGCGTTATCTTTCCACAGCCCGTTGCCTACTTTTCTGCCTGGTGCCCGGCATGCATGGCCTGCAGCGGGCGGAGTGCGCACCTCTCTCGATTCAGTTCACCGGGTTCAAACACTCCAGTGATTGGATTCGATTTTAATTTCAGTACATACAAACGAGTGTTTTCCTGCACCGTCATTCGTCATCCATCTCCTCGTCCGAAACAGCTTAATTGGACAATCTAGTCCCCGTGTCAGCGCGCTGACCCCCAACTTCCCCCCTCTCCTCAGCAGAGCCTCATCCTCCCGCTCACTGAGCGTACGAGGACTCTGCCTCCCTCGCAACGGAAAGCATCGCGTCTGCCTCAAAGTGCCCGCCCTTTGGCGCATAGGAAGAGTCTGCATTGTGAGCAACAGCAAGCATCGCGTCTGCTTCGAAGCTGGTCCGTTTTTCGGCGTATGAGGATTCTGGCGCCCTGGCCACAGACAGCATGGCATCGGCCTCAAAATTGGAACGCTTGTCCGCGTACGAGGACTCCGGGGCTTGTGCAACCGCCAACATGGCGTCGGGCTCGAAATCTAGAGCTGTCAGCAGAGGCGGCAATCATCTTTGTGTACGTTTGAGACCTCGACTTACTAACAGGCTGAGCCAAAGTTGCAGCACTCATAAGGCCCAGAAGTGCAGGGGTAAGAGCTAGGATCTTCATGTTGTTCTCACAGGTGTCTGGTCTCTGAGGGTTGTGTGTAGCAAAACAGAAACTTCAAACCAAATTCAGTGAGATGCCTGTGAAGACGGATGTTCGTCTCCTGAACGCCTCTTTGTATTCGTCCCGCCCCCAGCACCATGTTGGTCCTCAATTCAACTTGGTAGTACAGGTATATCATTTAGTGGTTGAAACTGTCTACATACAGCTGCAGTTATGGTGTGTCCCGCACAACCAGTCTTTTGATCAGCCTGAAATTGGGAAGATTGATTGTAGGCTAGTCTTTGGATGCAGCACATGATAAGAATTCATATAACTCATTCATAAAACATATTTCCAGTTGCCTTATATCCCATGTGTTGGGTGGCCATGTGAGCTGTTCACTACTCAACATAGCAGGTGCAGTTGTATAAACCTGTTCACAAACTCACCCATGTGTAGTGAATATCGGCCAATCATCCTCATACCAATTTGCCGATAGGTCGTTTTGGTCCATCCCTCTGCTTAAAGTACTATGACCTGCTCCGACAGACCTCATCTTCATTACTCCTCATAATCGTTCAGCATCATGTTTTCTAAGTCAATGCCCATTCAATCAGCAGACAGACCTGCTTTGGAGCTTATGACAGAACTTGACCAAAGCTATACCTACTCCAGGCCGCAAAGAAAGAATGCAAGGCTTCACTGGCTTGCTCACGGTGTGAGCCTTGGTTTGATCCTGATCTTATTGTCGGTCCTGAAGCATGGCGATGATGGGTCCTGGGCTCACTGTTGGAGCTTACACAATTACTACTGTAAGAACTTTCTAGTCCCAAAACCCAACAGTTGCTAAGATAAGGAAAGCTCCTATCAATGAAGGCGTTGCTTCAATTCCATACATTGAAACACGTTTCAATGGATCTCTATGGTACCCTTCGCCATTTAAAGGGCCTCCCGGCCAAGCAACTGAGGTAGCATGGCATTCTGTCATGCAACATGGTATGATTGGAGTGTCAGCTTCTGATATTGAAGCCAGCGGCCACAACATTAGTACGGCAGCACGTTTTCCAGACTCGGCAGGCGGAGATTATATTGCAGTGGCCGTTGGAACGCATCAACTACACTGCCTGCACTATATCTGGCAAGACCACCATCAATCCTACTTCGGGGAGGTACAGCAGAAGATCAGGGATATTCCGGAGATGTACGAGCGCCATTACGAGCACTGTATCGATTATATAAGGCAGAGCCTCATGTGTCACTTTGATGTTGCGCTCGTCACGTACGATTGGGTGCTCGATCATCGAAATCCAACACCCAATTCAAATGCCATGCATAGGTGTGTGGACTGGGAAGGGGTGCAGGATTGGCTTAAGAAAAGAGCAGTGGAAATGCCGGACGGATTTGTGTGGAAGCAGCCTATCGGTCAAGCTAGTTTGCCGTGGAATCCATAGGTTTGGTTCCCGATATTCTGGCTGATGGTATACCCTGGGACCATCAAGATTATTTAGAAAATTCCTTGGGTATGGATCTAATGGACAGCATGAATTCAAGTTAGTTAATACGAATTCATATTACCCGCGAACGGCGATCAATGAAACATTCGCGGCCATATTGTTATGATGTGGCCAGCCAAAGGTTTCACGACATAACAATATAGCAATTCCCGCCCGTCCCACCATTCTGGATTCCTGATAGCGAGCCCCGCTCGAACGAATAAATCAACGCTGGAGGTATGCACGCATTCTCCGAAGAGGGAGGTGCGGACGTATTCAATATTAGCTTGCAGGTGTGACCTCATTAAGGCTCTGCGATAATTTTGTGCTGTTGGCCCCCCTTTCGTTACCCCTCTTTTTCTCTCACCATCATCCTTTCCCTTATTTTTTCTTTTGGAAATTGCTTACACGTGCCTTTCATGCGGGTGTCCACGTATCAGTAATTGATGACATGAATGTACATGCACCCTAGCACTGTAGTCTAGTCTATCTATGGAGTCTTTTTAGGAAATGGTATCTCCCTGAACGCCGAAGAACTCAGGCCCACGGACAAGTATCGTTATGAAAGAGATTTGCGTTGAATCTGTGTGTATGGTGACCACCAACTGCCAAAACTTCATTTTACCTAGGAAACCGATGCATGAGAACACGAAGTAATTGGCGCCATTTCCCCTTTGCCTTCTTGTTATGATCGTCTGCCCCCGATTGGGGCCGGTCGTCAACGTCTTGCACAACTGGATCTTCATCAAAGTCCCAACCAATAATGGTAGACCCTGCACCACACAGAATCTGCTTCCCCCTCGAAATCAAACAAAAGACCCTCCCGCTGAAGCGAGCTTCCGCATCCGCTCCCGTCTGAACCGCTTTCCGGATATTTTCTGTGAAGTCCAAGCTACGCTGCTGGTCTCTTAAGTCGAGTCCTAGACTCCGTTGCGTCTCTTTAACGTCAAGACTGCGCTCTTTTTTCCAAGACCCATCCTCATTGAAAGCCCATATTGCTACTGTTTCATCGTAGGAGCCTGAAACTATCAGGTTCGACTCTGGCACTGAAATCAGCGCACGGATGAGATCATCATGGCCATGTAGCCTCGCGACAGCATTCCCGGATTCCTTTTCGTGGATGAGTATGTCTGAATCTCTTCCTGCTGAGATTATATACCGACCGTCGGCGGAGAGCATAATGGTTGCAATGGGCTCTTCATGGGACGACATTTGCCGCAGGCATGTCCCGCTGTCTAAATCAAAGACTCTAATTTCTCTATTCCCACAAGCTGTGACCGCTTCTCGTTCCGTAAGAATGACTGCATTGATAGGTGCCGCATGGCCTCGAAGGACACTCTGGGGGAAGGATTCGCTGGCCCTTCGACCTCTTGCTTCCAACTGCTTCCGATCCCAAACTTTCGCAGTGCAGTCCTTGGATGTCGAAACAAGATATCGATCATTCAACTTAATGTTGAGGATGCTATCTCCATGAGCATTGGGGATTTTATTTCTTATATTTCCGGTCGATAACTGCCATGCTATGATGCTGTGGTCACCGCTGCAGCTCACAATGAGGTCCTGTGTTTCATCTGCAGTCACACAGAAAACAGAAGACTCATGCCCGAGTAATGGTGGGTATTCTAGGCATTGGTCAGTAGCATTCCACACTCTGATAGATTTGTCTCTGCTCCCGCTAATCACAAATTTATTAGTTTGACAAATGGTGTAAACCAAGTCAGTATGCCCGTCCATAGCATGTTGTCGCTGTGGGAAGGAGAAAGGCAACGCTCGATTTCTGTACCATGACGCATCGGACACGACGAAAGAAGGAGTAAAGTTCGGCTCCTCGGAGGCAGATACATGAGGCGGCAGAAACATCGGAGGTGGCAGTAGTTGGGCGCTCGGCTGGGCCTCCAAAGCAGGAGCCGACACCGAGGCAGACGCTGAGGGGTAATTCCCCTGCGCTGTAGTAGATGAGCTTGAAGGGTACAGGGAGAGAACGCCGGCAGAAGCGAACTTCTCTTCAATCGGCGTTGGTCTACGTGACTCCTCCAAGTTCTGGTTAGAGAGTTGACCGAATGAGCTCTCCGCATAACTCGTTAGGCTGTCGAGATATCTGTGGAGGAGATAGTAGTTGCCAGCGTGGCCAGGTTCTGGGAGCCGGGCTTGGAGCTTTGCAATCTCTTGGAGAATCTGTGCTGTGTCCTGCTTGAGCTCCGAAGTGTCATTTAAAATGCCTCGAGTGTCCGACATGATGTTTCTATTAATTGATCTGGCTGAAGATTAGGTCCAAAGTCTGACAAGAATGAATCGAAACAACATACAAGTTTAGCATCTCAATAGCCATGTTCAAGGCTGAATTGTACGCATTCAAATTTGACTGGTGTTTCCGCATGCTCTCGCGTCCGAACAAGACCCACTTTATGCTCTTCGAAGTTCTGTCGTCAGTGTTGTCTTCAATGTATTGCTCAATTTGCTTCACAACATCGTCGCAGTTCGCAATGATCCTCTTGATTTCATCGACAAGGGATGCAGGAAATACATTTTCAGGACAATCCTTAGTGTCTTGGGCCAAAATTCCCAAAATGGATTGTAATGAAACCAGTTCGAGTTGGACCTTGTCCATCTCTTTGCGTGCATCTCGTACTTCGAGAATGAACTTGACTATCGCGGTGGAAGCTTTCGTAATTGGTGGTATAAGAGCAATACAGCCAAGCGAAATCGAGAACGGATCCATATTCGGCGATCTGTGCGGGTGTCCCTTGTACGTGGATTGAAATGCATAAAGCTTGGGAGAGGAAGTGGGTAGAATATGGTATGGAAGGGAGAGGGGGAGGGGGAGAGCCAGGTGAAAACGGAGTGTCGCTCAAGGCTGCAATGTCAATCCTGGCCGAACCAAGGCTATGCGCAAATGCTGTACCACAGTATGAGCGGTCGAAGCTTGAGCAGCACCCTAGGACTAAGAACTTAGAAAGCTAAACATCCACCACAACAAAGAGCGAAGCCCCCCCCAATGTCTACTTAATTTGCGAGCCAGTGAGGGTGGGGAAGTCAAGCAAAAATAGCACGTCAGATGGGACGTTTCCCACATGGCACATTTGGACTATTTGCCTTGCATGATTCCGTACTAGATCATCTACTCACATGGATGTGAATGTACCAAATTGTGCTGTTGTGGCGTGATCACGCCGGGCTGAAAGCCCAACGGATTACGCCCTTTAAAAACCCCTGTGAACCCCCACATTTAATAGCCGCACTTCTTCTGATTGATGGACGTAAATATTAGAACCGATTTTCCCCAATAAACCTAAAAGAAATGCGTGATGTAGACCATACCAAGTTAGGCAAGTTGTATAAACTTTGTGGCTCACTCAACGTTGGATTAACATTTGCAATACCAGTACCATGATTACTCAATCAACAGCCTTATGTACTATATACTTATTTACCCACCCCTCGATAGATGCATTTTCCGAAAAATTGTAATTGACCACATTTTTTTCACGGCTGGATAATTTACTAACTTTCCAGCCTACCAAGTATTTGGGTTGTGAAAGATGCTAGTAATAGAATGTTCCACGGGTAGGTATGGGAATGTTACGTCATTATAGGATGGTGGTACCGATGGTATCACACTTGCGGTCAATCCTCATTGCAGCTGGCTTCTAGATCTATTAAAAACTAATAAATCGATAGAAGATCATTGTCTGATCGTAGTTAGATGAACCTACGCTATATCATCGATAAGACTATGGTAAGTATCGATTTTGTGAAATCGATCCCAGTTTATTTACAGTCATGAAATCGAAACAGAACAGTTTTCTTCGGAACCAAAATAGTTCTAATGCCATTCTCGAAGTTTGTCGTCCTTGTGGAACTAGTGATTCCATCATAACGCTGAAGCATGCGCACAAGAACGTAAGCCATCTCCGTCAAAGCATGTTGCTCTACGAGTTCATTAGACTAAGTATGGCTGGTGAAAAAGAATCAACTTACGTCCAAGACATGTTTGAGGTCCACCGTGGAATGGGATATACTCCCAACCGGGCCTCTTTCCATCCCAACGTTCTGGTTTGAACTGCCAAGAATCATTACCCCAAAGTGCTTCTGAGCGGTGCATCAAGTAAGTGTTATATGCGACAGTTGTTCCTGCTTTCACCGCTATGGGAGCTTTTCCATCAAGTCCACCTCCAACAGGTAGAACAGTATCTTTGCTGGCTTTGCGTGCGTTCAATGGACCGGTGGGGTAGAGTCTTACTACCTCAAAGATTACCCATTGGAGATAAGTACAGGAGCGTAGATTTTCGAAAGTAACTGTAGCAAGTGGCTCTGGTTCAGTGCCGAACAATTGCACCACAGCTTCTCTCAGACGAGTAAAGACATCTGGATGTGCTTCAAGCAGTATCATAGACCAGGTAAGAGTAGCCGCAGTTGTATCTCGACCGGCGACTAATAACTGCATGACTTGGTTGCGCAAAGCAACTTTGTCTGGATAGGAATCGACGAGTTCGGATATAAGACCAAACCTTCTATCTTCCACAGCTGTTAGATCATTTCCATCTTTGGAAAGGTCTGTTGGGCCTTGTTGGACTCCTTTCGCCATGGATAACCTAGCAGCATCCGCATACGCGGCGGCGTCCAGGATATAGCTGTCTGCGAATGTTTTCACCTTATGGCATGCGAGGCGGAAGGATAGTCCGTCTGCAAGGAACCACAGTCGACCGAGTTTGAGACGTAGTGCAACGTAATCCAGTGCAACATCAAAGGCCGTTCCGAAGTCGCTCATGACCAGACTATTACGAGCCCAGAAGTCCTTTGCATTAGCGTTGGATTTAGCTTGTCCGTAGATGTGAAGACCATCCCAGAATCCACGGGTGGGAATTGTTGAAGTAGTATCCGTACGTTTCGAAACAAGGCCCCGTTCTCTCATGGCTGCTTCATGAGACTGTGCGCTTGTTCCAAACATGAATTCAGTCGCGGCATCTAGGGTGAAGCGATTGAAGATTTGTAGAATCTCCTGTTCTTCAGTCCAACCATCTTTCAACTCTTCTCCCAGAGCCTCAAATATATGCTGTACATGAGCCTCGAGCTTCGCAACGTTCCGGATACGCTTCGTAGAAAACTGTGCCCTCACAAGGCTCCTACTATGCGCCCAAGCTGAACCGTTACTAGTGAATACGCCTTGACCCATCACCGGGTTAAGCGCATTGGGCATCGTATTTGGGCGATGATAATCCGAGAACTTCGTAAGGAGCATGGTTTTCACATTTTCCGGCTGTATGGTGTATATAGTTTTGGTTTCTCCAGTGATTGGTTTGATGATGCCATGCGTCGGGCCGTTCTCACGGAAGACTTGGTTCATGTAGTCATTAAATACATCGCCCGGTTGGTTTAGTCGTTTCCATTTATGGGTGATGCCGGAGATGAAAGAGCTGGTTATTGTCGGGGGAGTATCGCACTCGTGTGTACGAGCGAAGTTCTTGAAGTCTTGATTTCGTTTCATCCATCTCGTGAACTGTATGACTTGATACAGAAATAAGAGAATGAAGACGCATAAGATATAATCGCGAGTACTAAGAATCTTGATGATTTCATTGAGGTTGACACTTGGGTTTTCCATGCTTGGTGGGATCGCGATAGTGAATGAGAGTTTTTGAGTGATGTATACGAAAGGAACTCTCTGATATTATTTTCCATTGGCGGTGTGTAGTCATATACTCCCAATACAAACGTTCATATCTCAAGTTAGCGTGGGACATTTACATTGCATGGTTAAATACATGGCTCAATATTCGGATGTGTGAACTCACCAGTAACAGGCCCTATTTGAAGCCATGATTAGAATGGGTCAACACACAATCACTCTCACGGACACCCCAACGAATCAATTCTCGCTTATAAATGGCAATTATAAACCTTGGAGGTCAGCAATCAGCTAGACCTTTGCTCGAGTCGGAATGTGGCTGAAACATCCTCAAGTGAAAACCGTGGGCAATGAACTTGCACTAGTTCCGTACATAATCTCAAAGTAGCCGAGACACCTACGATGAATGGCCGCGTTTTATACCCTGTTCAGTGACTGGATAAGCCATAATTGACCGGGTTGTGAATCCCCCGAGGGGGCCAAATGATCCCGCCCAGGGTGACACGAAACTCCTCCCCCATCATATATCGCAAATTCTCTAGCGGCCGAAGATATTCTCTAATCTATGAAACATGTATATGGTATGTAACCATAAGTAAATGTAAGCGGTCGATATCTGTTGTACAACACTGACCGTATTTCACGTAATCAAGGTCACCTTCCACATGTGAAAGCAGGCTTCAGATAAACGACCCGCCATCACAGACGTAAGAAACCTTTCAATACTAATTGATCCCCTATTCACGTACAGCATATGACTGAACTCACAGAACAACAACAAGCGTTTTATACTTGAGGATAACCGAGTTCTAAAGTCACGTGCCTGAGAGCAAACTCTCCAACATCAAGGCGCTAAAATGTCATTTAGGGAACATAATTATTATAAGGTTCAAAGATAAGCTCAAGGTAATTTGAAATTCAAATAATTATGTTAATACCTAGGTAAGATCTCGTGATCTCACGTGATCTACACTCCATCAATCGTTTTTATCCCGACGTCTTCATTCACTCACTCATACATCATCCAAGATAGAACAAAATTTGTAATAATTAAAAACTTTCCGCTTAGCATTCTGAATCCTCATAACTCAGCCCATCACCAAACCTAAACACCGGATCCACGGTATCAAACGGAACATCCGTCTTCGAATTTACCACGGCTTCCATCGATCTCGGAAGATCGAAAGGTAATTTCCCCTTCGGTCCAAACCCATCAGTTCCAAGTATCACATCCAAGAATGCATCGGTGCTACTCCCATAACTACCTAGCAACGCAGCAGCCGATTCAGCGATTTCGGGGATAACCGCGGGACGATTGAGGTAGATGTCTACGATGGTGGGAACGGCGTTGTAAATAGTTGCTTGACGTGCTATTTCCGTGTCGTTAAAGGTAAGATTCCCACCTGGGAATCCGGCGGAGAAACCACCTGGGTGGAGCGTGTATGGTGTTTTGAGGCGGAGAAGAGCGAAGTCTGCGTCTGCGGGTTCGGAAACGACTTGGAGACCACGATCCTCCGCGTAGGATTGGTTGAAACCTTCAATATAGACCTTGGTACCTTCAGGGGCTTTAAGTGGTAGTATGTCATCTTCATTCTTCAAAAGAGTGTAG
Organism: Rhytidhysteron rufulum CBS 306.38; assembly: GCA_000467735.1. Taxonomy (NCBI): domain Eukaryota; kingdom Fungi; phylum Ascomycota; class Dothideomycetes; order Hysteriales; family Hysteriaceae; genus Rhytidhysteron; species Rhytidhysteron rufulum. Next base: position 18,817 of record AJFL01001306.1, read on the forward strand.
GCATGGCGTTGTGCTTCCTGGCCCAATCGTACAAAGTACGGGTTTCCAGCCACGCGCTCCGCGGCGTCCACATCGACGAAAGGATTATCGAAGAGCCCGAGGAGGAATTTCTCGCGGAGTGATCGTCGGATAGATACATCTAGGCGTTCTTCGGAGACTACGCCGGTATTCACAAGTTCGAGGATGATATCCGTTCTTTGCTCTCCGCCGAATTGATCGCAACCTGCTTCTAATACCATAGCCGCGAGTTCGGTTTCACTGAGGTCTTCTACGCCCCAAGCTCTTACCGGCATGTCTTGGCCTAGGATCACTGAATCGGTGATCAATCCCCAGTCACTAACGACGATGCCTTCAAAGCCCAGTTCTCCACGGAGAAGATCGGTGATGATGCCTTTGTTGTATGCCATAGCGATAGGAGCATACTTGGTGCCGATAGGACGAGCGTACGCGGGCATGATTTGTCGAGCACCAGCCGCAATGGCTGCTCTAAAAGGAATCAAGTGGTACTCAAGATTATTACCTGGATACGTGTTGTTCTTGCCCCATACAAAATGCGAGTCCTCTCCATCTTGTGCAGGACCACCACCCGGGAAGTGTTTGGTGACTGTAGTTACGGAATGAGTGCCGAATTCTTCTCCTTGGAATCCCTTGATATATGCCGCTACAAGTTGAGCAGTAAGATTGGCATCTTCACCCATGGTACCAGATATTCTTGCCCATCGTGGCTCAGTTGCCAGGTCGATCTGAGGATGTAAGGCTCCTCGTAGCCCTATTGCCATGTACTCTTCACGGACGATCTCGGCAAATTTTTGAACCAATTCTGGAGACCTGAGCGCGGCGAGACCAAGGGACTCGGGCCACTGAGAGAGTGAATTTGCCGTAAAAGCAGTACCAACATTTTCGGTAAAGGCACTCCTCGGGTCTGTGGAGAGTGTGATAGGAATTCCAAGTCGCGTTGAACGGGCCAGTTCCTGGACGCGGTTGTACCACTCCGCAGTAGTACGGACATCGTTTATAGTGCCAACCAAATTGAAATGCGTGATCAACTTCTCCCCCACCATAAGCTCCGTGCTATTTCTTTGGGCGGTTTCATTCCCTTTGTCCAGTGTACCATTGGGGCCCATCTGCAGCTGAAGGTGAAATAACTGGCCTGCCTTCTCCTCCAGAGTCATTCGCGTAAGAAGATCTTCCACCCGCTCATCGACGCAAAGTGAGGCATTGCGGTAGGCAGGTAAAGTGCCGTTGCCTGAGGCCCTGGGCATCACTGCATTGCGGCTCTCAAAACCGGGGTTTGGAAGAACGGACCCAGCCACGATGGACAAAAAGGAATTGGAGAACAGCAGGAGAGTCAATGGTCGAAGCTGTCGACCATAAGGACACCGTGCGCGTTGATCGTGGAAACGCATCTTTGGAGAGGGCCTTGTTGGGACTCGGTGGATTGCTGAAAACGCATAACCTTCCCTTTGATCATTTTATACCATGCAACACAGAGCTGAACCTCATGTTTACAAGTTATTAGTAAAGGATTGATCCTCGACATTAACGTGATCACGTCCATACGGCATATAACCAAGCTCGGCCGATCCGAGGGCCGACCCTGTAAAAAGCAGACATGACCCGGTTGCCAAGATACTATGATGTAGGAGGCAACGGTTGTAGGACCAATTCAAGGCAGATCCCCCATGGGTGCAAAATGGAGTGAAGCTGTGTTGGGTTAAACGGCGCAGGTTGAGTCGTGCATCCCCGAAGTCTCCCCATGTTCGCTTGACTCGCCGTTCACGCCAAGCTGCGGGGAGCTTCTTTGTGGGGCCGTCGATTTTCCCCCCACCACGTGAGAAAGGACAATGTCTCGATCGGGTAATATTTGGCGCAATATATCTAATTCCCCTCGGCATCTACGTACTGTATGATTTTACACCTGGTTATCGGGCTCTTTAAAGCCCGGTAGACGGTACCTTGCAACAATATCGAGTAAATCCTCCGCATAGTATTATACTATCAACGGACCGAACATTGGCCTGCATAGCGCTTGACCAAAACACACAGCAAACCGGAAGACCATATTATTTTCCATCGGCTAAGAAATTACTATGTACTCTCCGTTTTCCAGCTTAAGATACCGATAAAGATTACTCAGCCATCATCATCTTCTCACTTCCGGATATAATAATAGTAGTATCAGTCAAGAGTCGAATCAATTATAGACACCAGTTCAGATTTTTCTTTCTTAAATCTCAGGTATATATCATCACACAAAGTACCTAGGTAGAAGAAATAGCCTCGGAGCCAAGCACGCACCAAGTCAAAACTAATTCACCCCTCCGGCACAACCTCGGCTCCACATGAACTAAAATGCGGGATGAAATGCGGGCAACATCACATCATTCCCCTCCACCTCCACTTCTACAAAGTTTCCCTCCTTTCTAAGGTTACATCGGGAATCTCAACAACTTCTTAACCATTAACAATAATTACCAACGGCAAATTTTCTCTCGCTGATGGATTAAGTTTGAAGTCCCTTCCAAGTTATTCAATATTCATTCATAGTGCGCCCAATAAACTAACTTAAATCGAATCACCATCCCATTGTATCATACACACCATACTCCCAAATGGTTCCCTTGTATGTCCGCAAAGCTACTAATCAACGCTTAATTTCTCATTCCCATTCGCACGCATACGATAATACCCACAAGTCGAGCAAAGATTCCATAAGAAGATAGATGTAAAGACGGCGATACCAACCACCACGCCTACTAATGGCCCAAGGAGCACGATGATGACAAATGTAGAAGATACGTCTTGGAAGGATCGACTATCAACAAGCTTGTCGGTTGCAAGACCAGTCTGCATGGCGGTAAGAACCAAAAGCATATAACCCACGATACCGAATATTTTAACGGCATTCAACTTGAGGAATGTACTGTATCCGTCGTACTCGTAATTGGGTAGAAACCCTTGGATCAGACATCCCTTTCGAAAGCGGTAGATGAGATTAAGCCGGGAAAGACGCAATTCCCCATACTTATATCGTTTGTCGATGTCGCTAATGCTAGGGTTTGATAGCAGTTCCGCTACCAGTGCACGCCATGTCGCCCAGGTCATTCCCGAAGGAAGAAGATGGAATTGGTGGGCGATGTGGAAGTCGCTCTCGTATCGGATGAGAGCTACATAGGACATCATGAAACCCAATGCCAGTCGATAAAGCTGCTTTCTTTGACAGGGATGGGAGTTGGTTGAAGATTCATCGGAAGCACCCCCAGGTGGTTCCATAATCTTGGCCTTTGGAGGCCGACATTCGCACGGATCTGGACAAGAGAGTTGGCTCTTCCAGAAGATTGGGTCAAGAAGGAATCTTGGTAAAGGCTTGAGGAAAATTCCACGTGGAGACCAAACAAGATGGAGGTTCGGATCTTCAGTAACGAGAATATCGCGAAGCATCAATCTCTGGCGATGTAATGGTCGCGGTGGTCTTGGAAGTCCCACAATGAAGAACCAATCATAAGCGTAATTGAGTTTATCCACGCGAAGTTGAGAAGCAAGCCATTGCTCGTCATTTGCATGGAGGCTACGCATACGGTGGGATGAGTCGCAATACACGGCTGGCAGGGTATCACAGATTTGAGGAGCGCCGTTATCGGGGTGTGTAGGAGATAGTTCGTTCCCGTCAGGGGATAGGACTATATTTCCGAATGGGGCCATATTTGGCACAAGAGTTTGTGAATGCTGGATCATGAGAATATCATCAGTGTTGATTCCCGAGATTTATCGCTCAGCTGAGATCCGCAATGAGGCTTAGACATTACCTTACCCCAACACGGTTGAAATTCGCGATGGCGTTTTCTTACAACCATGTTCTCTAACACGGTTGGTTGGAGAGATGAATAATCGAAGCCTGTGGGTAACACAAGTAATTCAGGCAGCTAAGTAGCACAAGTGACGTGGCTCACCTCACCGGTGGAATAGAATCATGGCAACGCACATACTATAATGCCAAAGGTGAATCGTTGAAACCTCCAGAGCTCGCAAATACTCGTCAGCCCAATCAGACGAATACAAAGAATTGCAAACCTTTCTTGCGGATCTAAAGACATCAAGGTTATCTGGCTTCCGGCTTCCGGCTTCTCGTTCTAACTCCCTCAAGGCTAACCCTCCCCTATCAGTATATATTCGTGAAAGCAGCATGACGGACACGACACATGATGCCACCACTCGTAGCGCAAATCTGAGAACGAGTTCTCCTATTCGAATTGGTTCGGGAGCTCCGAACAGCGAGATTCTTGGTCCGGACATTAGTGCTATGCCAACACTAGATGACCTCGGTTTCAAAGGGTTTCGGTGGAAACCCCTAGTAAAATTGCTCTCGTTGATGGACAAACTCCCGAATCTCCCAAACGCATGGCACAATAGTCTCGAGTTGAGTGCTCTTGGGCGTTTAACACAATTTCATCCGGATCTACCCGATCCGGATCCTTCGTCAGATCTCTTACATGACGTCTACCTCATCAGCGTCCCTCATCTGAACTGGCCAACATCAACGAAGCATTGGTCTTTGTATACGCAGGGTTGTTTCTTTCACTTACGAAATAAGAAAAAACTAGAAATGCATATGAGTCAACAAATTACGATCGAAGAGATAGACGGAAAACTCGAACGTTTACGGAATCTCATAGCTCTTGACCGCTTTCATCGGCTTGATCAAGAAGGACAGCAAGATAAGAAGAGAACACCTTTGACCGCATATCATGTTGGCCAGACATGCTTCAATATACAGCAATGCAAGACAATCGCCGACTATATTTTCAGCATATTCGGAGCCTATGACTATTTCGACAAAAATTATCATTTGTTTGCTCTTTCGCTAATGTACAGAACCATAATGACGAAACGAGATGGCACCGTGTTCACGGGAACAGATATACAAATCGCCAATTGGGATCTTAGGCTTAAAGCTCGCGGCGCGAAACCGTTCAACCAGGAGCTTGGGTTCCTGATCTCCAGCCCACGAACTGGTAAGAAACAGCTTCTTACATCGAATTTAGATTGAGTAAGTTTCTATATGAAGATACTGACGCAATATTGTAGACCTGTCACACCGTTCCCATTGGCATCATTTCAATTTGCCACAGTCAGTAATAGAGGAATTCGGGTCACGGGACAGCATGGCTATTGCGAAATTGTATAGGAGCGGCCACCGTTCGATTGGCTCATTCGATCCTAATGGGAGAAAGGGCCTGACAATGTACACTACCAGTGCTTCCGCTCGATACGTAAGGGATTCTGGACAAGGGTTGCTTCTAGCAGTAAAAGAATTCCTAAAAGATGTAGCGGTAGGGAAATTTCGAGATGCATTTATTGGAAGAGACGAAAGCAGGAAACAAGCGTATAAGGATGTTAAGAAAAGGGCTCTTAATGGAGACATACTGTCGAAGAAGATGCTAGGATTTCACAAGCTTGTACTTAGCATCTCAGATGAGGAGGAGATGGTTATAGTTAGCCAGATTGAATCAGGACTATGATGACTTTGCTTGATTTTCTTTGAGAGTATGAGTAATAAGTAGCTATAAATACCACAGCAGAAGAAATTCTACACAGTGAATGTAGCAGGTACAGCTACCATACCTAGGTAGGTATCGAAAGATATCAATCACGTGACCAATCACGTGTGATGACTTCGCTTGAATTCGTTGATGAAGGACAAAGATGAACATACTCTTGTATTCATACATTATAAAGAGATCTTGAATAACTACTCGAATCAAAATCTAAATCAAACCCTTGAATAAAACCACCGGACTTTCAGATTTCAATAATCATCCGTCCACCCAAGAAAAGCCTTCATATAATCCAACTGCCAAACATGAACCCTCCTCCAATCCCTTTCCACCCCAGAAAGCTCAGCCTCCCTCTTCAACCCCTTACCCACATACTCCAAATCGACCCAATTCTCCCCCCTATACCCCTAACAACCAACTTGACCCCAACATCCCTTTTCCTCGCCTTAAACCCCTCATCAAACCAATGCTTAAGTTGAACCAATATATCCACGGGATCAACATCGCATTTCTCGACGAAGAATCATGCGGCTATGACGTCTAAAACGATGAGTTTGAGCTTCAAGCAGTCTAGGAGTTTATCTAGTTCGTAGAAGCGGATGATTTTTCGGAGGGGTTTGGGATGAGCTCGGCTTCGGTCTTGGTTCCATGTTATTAGGCTTTTGACGTTGAAGTCTAGGAGGAGGGAGTGTAAGGATGGACATCGTTTGACGAGCTTGATGTCGGGATTTGCGGTGATATGAGACCCGGGAAAGAAATGGAAGTTGAGGAAGTAAAGGCGATTTACATTCTTGAATCCTTTTTCGTTTGGGATTTTCCCTAAGAACTGCGTAAGCCACTGGTTGCATTGGAAAGACTTAATTTTGAAACCGGTATTCGCGATGAAGATGGGGACGGATTCCTCGTAAATCCGCTTACTAGCGTAGCAGATAGCAGGGAGGAAAGAAGGACGACCAGAGTTGGTGTACAGGTGATCGTGGATTGTAATCATCGCTGGAATTCCATTCCATACGGGATATTTCGGTTCAATCATGACTTCTCGGTATACCATTTGCCGGATCTCGAGAGGCAAGTTGAAGAGATCGAACTCCCTATTCTCCATCTTAAGGAAAGGCAAAAGGCGCTCCTGGCGGGTGTCAGTGATCACTCTACCTTTAGCAAGAACATCCTTATAACTCTGGCCACTATACCATTTGCTTACATTTGCCTTGGTTTGGAGACTGTATAGGTATGGAAACTGAGATTGATCGTCCATAGCAGGGGGCGTGGATGTCGTGGGAAAGATCATCTTAATGACAGATAAACACTGAGGTCTATGGAAGATGATTGTGGATAAGGAGGCGAAGGGTTGTTGTTCAGAAACAGCCCGTTGTGCTATGATATGTGATATGATACAGGGAATTTTTAAATTTTATGTACTACGTTAAATTTGCTCTGTCTATGAATAGTTTATAGGGAACCGAAGAGATTGTGGCATTTCAATGTTCTGGTATTGCTAGGGTAGCCCAGTGGTTAGGTGTGTGGTTCGGCCAGGGGAGGGGGGTGGATATGATTGGCCGTATCAACGTTGGCTGCACAATGTAGGCAACATGGCTATGTGTCAATTGGTAGATGGTATATATCGAATCCAATGCATTGTGATTTAACACTGCCCCGATAAGCGCACATAACCACGCCGGCAATAGCGGGCCTATAACGCGGCGGCAGTCATTGCAATAGTCGAGCATGAGAAACGGCAGCGGGCCTAAGGCCCCGGCGGAAGCCTGTGGGTGTAGTGGTATATCTCCCAGCGCTGGGATAGCGATCCACTGATAGGAAATTGGAGATAAGTGAGTGGAAGTCGCAAATCTGATACCTGGCCATCTCATATGCATTGTCATTGTGAAGGGATATCCTGGTGGAGCAATGTCCGGTGTTTATATGCCCTAGCGGCGACGAGTGCTGGAATTGGGCGTGTCATGACGTGCCTGCAAGAGAGTGAAACAACAATCAAGACGAGAAGCAATCAAAAGAAGCAATCAAAAGAAGCAATCGAAAGATATATTTAGAATGAATACACACTATAGTCGTACCTCGTCATCTCCGCGGTATTTCCGCCAAAGAAAAGTAGTCCCCCTCAATTCGATCAAGAGATGCAACAGAAAGTAATGTCTTTTGGTTTATCCAACCACTCTTGCTCGCTTCAATGAATACCCTGAATCATGCATTGTGAATATGCCAGATGATCCATCATAGTTCCTTCACAAAAAGGCGGGTGGACTGTAGCTCGCTGGTGTGCCAGCCCCACTGCCACAACTTCTCTCAAGCAAGAACCTTTCCGCCATCTTCTGACCGGGTGTTACTCGTCCACTCTCGCTTCGCGCATACTCCAAACCAAGACTCCTTTCTCGTTCTCCCAGCACACTATCGATCCCTCTTTCAAGAAGGCGATCCGAGAAGGGGATAGGTTCTCTGCTCAATGCAAGCGTGCTTGAGGAATGCTTCATGTGCAAAGATCGTCGATTCATCGGTAACGAGATATCCGACGAGCCAGGAGATCCTGCAAGCAAAGCTCTCAGTGTTTCACCCTCCAGAGCACGGCCAGTGATGGGTTTGCGACGGACATGGAGCATTGGGTGGGCTCCGGGCATAGGCGGTGGAGTATCCATCCTCGCTCCTCTGAGGTCAATGGCGGATTTAGCTCGCGATTCAAGGCGCGGCATGGAGACATTGGCAGCATGCAGACCTTGAAGAAAATGGGTGGGTGAGGCAGCTGGAGTAGAGTTTCGTTTCAGCCTGAGAGCCTCGTCGGTGGAGATGGTATGTTGTGGCAAGTTTGAGTGGCTTTTTGTCTGGTTCAGCACATTTGAAGGCAAGGGCTGAAGACTGTGAGACTTTGAATGCGTGTGAGGAGGGTTGGGAATTTCAATGGACGGTTTGCACGCCACATTTTCCTTCCTGTTTTCTTTCTCTTCGCGCGGTGGCAATCGAATTCCTTTAAGTACACGATCGGATTTCACAGCCTCTTTGGTTTCAGGGGCACTGAAATCAGAGTAGACATTGGAGGGGCTTGGCGTTGATCGCAATGGTGTAGAACCGGAGCTCGATGTTCTATTTGACCTCAAGGTATTTGAACTCGAGCGAGATTTTCGCCCAGTCTCGATATATGGAAATCGCTCCACCATCCTGTTCGTTGGGGCATCGCCCCGTCGCCTTCGGGAAGATGAAGAGCTGGTGCTTGGAAGGGAAGATTGTCTCTCGGAACGTGGTCGTCGGGGATAAATCTGAGATTGTAAGACTTTAGGTTGTTCGGTTCCCACCAATGTATCATCGCCAGATATCTGAGCACGTTCACGGCGATGGCCAGACTTGGTGTAATGGTCGTGGATGGTGATGTCTTCCTGGGAAGGTTGCTCAAGTTCAGATACTTCCGAGGAAAGCCATTCCTTCCAGTCTTTGCTGGACCGTGTTGTGGTGTTGCCCATGCATTGTGACTCAGATGGAGATCCTATGACATAGCTCTTCACGGATTGACTGGCCATGATGACTGCTGTTCCTGTATTGTCGCTATCAGATTGTTCGTGATCAAGCGAGATAGCACTATCGTTGAGGCGAATACTAGCTCCGTCGGTGTGTCTGGAGTAGATGCTCGGAGAGAGTGGGGAGATAAAATCAGTCAAAATAGCTGGTGGAGCAGGTGGTGCCTGCTGTGTGATCGGAACGGGCTCTGGAGGGGCTGCAGTTGATGCTGTTTGCTCTCGAGATAGCTTACGGGTGATGGCCTTGCGAGCAAAGTTGGTCACCGTAAAAGTGCGTTTTGTAGATCGTGGAAAGTATGGAAAGTGGTCTTCTTCCAGGGGAGTTTTCCATCTTCCTTTCGACTTTTCGATCCGTAGCTCGATCTGCTCCGGGGTGGGAGTTACACCAGCGGGTGGTAAGCGCTGCAGTCGGTTTCGAGGGCGTTTCTGTGGTTCTTGAGCCTCCACCTTGCCCAGCGAAAGCTTCGATTGGTTCTCCGATCCACTATTCGATGAACCGGTGTCGGCGCGTGGAATACGTACGAGGCCACGAACGCTTCGGGTGCGATCCACTGGGTCGGGCCGCGGTGGTTCGGGGCTCACGGCGCGAATAGTGGATTTTACAACTCGAGTTAACCCAGATCGAATAGAGCTTGTTCGGCTCTTTGGTGTCAAAGGTATTGGGCTCGATTCGATGGGGTTGTTTCCACGTGAAACGAAAACGTCGTTTGCTCCGTCATTCGGTAATACAACTGTGGGCTGGCCGCCTGTCGATTTTGAATTTTCAATTTCTCTCATCAACGCGGAGAAAACTCGTTTGGGGTCCACAGGTGTGGATGATTCTTCGCTGAGAATGGCCATAGGTATGGGGTCTTTAAACGCCGAAAACTTTGGTAACGGGGTGGTTCTGGCAGGGGACATGTTTGGGATGCTGCTCACACTCGTCTTTGATTCGTGGATAACGGACAAGCGTTTCAGTTCTCGGCCACTGAGTGTGTTTCCGGCGGATGAATTGGTCCAGCTGGATACCCGGGATCTCATATTGAGGCTGTGACCTGTTTCACTGTTTACAGGGCTGCTGCAAGCACTTGAACGAGCTAATGCTGGTCGCCCAGCTTCGAGTGATGGTGACCGTGTCCGAATGCGAGTTAGAGTATCATCGTCCGGACAAGGAACATTGTCGAAAGAAGCTTGGTTGGGCTGAGAGGAATTCATAGTAGTTGTATGTTCGCCAAAGTAATCGCGACTAGCCTCTATCTGCTGCACTGGAAGTGTAGTCGGGGTATCTGATGCTTTTCGGAAAACCTTTCGTATTTTATGTCTCAGAGAGTTGGACAAGGACCGCTTTTCTTTCCCTGACGGTTGCGGCTGCCAATCCAGGATGTTGATACTCGAGGCGGTATGGACGGAGGGGAGACCATCACCCGTTGTAACAGAACGAATGGATTGATCTGCCTTATTCTTCTCCTTGTGCTGTCTCTTCTTGAAAGGTGCTAGAAACAGGGAAGGCTTTGGTCTCAGGGCCTGCTGACGTTGCTGAAACCCTTGAAGATATCTATCGCGAGCGTGGTCGATGGTTTCGTGGCCATAGATAGTGGCAGGTATTCGCGGCGGCGACACGAGCGGTGGGGTCTTCAGTGGAGCAGATGCTAGCCTATCGAGCCTGTCTGAAACGGGGCCTAGCGGTGGAGAGTTGCTGAGGTATTTCACAGGTGGGCGGGGTACGGGCGATCCGGTCTGAATGCTGCTTGCGTAATACATCGAGCGTGCTTTGCGGATCTGATTCGCAGATGCCGACGACGACGTGCTGTTCCGAGCTGGTCTTGGTTGTAGCGTGGGCCGAGAGTTTTCATTCACCGGCGTTGACTGTTCTGAGCCGCCCTCCGGCTTCTCTCCAAAGGCATGGTTCCGGATTGGCTGTGTATTTACTGTCTCTGCGGGACGTGGTAGATGACGAGCAACATTGGTTGCGTGTCCGGCCTTTTGAGAGTCGAGAAAGCGGAGGCTGGACTCGCGCGGGGGGAAATGGCGGCCCTCAGACGGCTTGCTGGTATTGCTGGCATTGCTCTTGGCCCTCGACATGTCTGACCCCCGGCTGTTGGTCCTGGTCACGGTCATGTTGACGGCGACGTTCCCGTGGGCTCTAACGTATGCTGCGGTTGCTGCGGCCAAGGCATGTCTCTGGGCGAGCAGCGGATCCATGGGCTCTGGGACAGAGGCACCAACGCGAGGGACGGTGGAGGCCGACTTAGACCGCCGTAGACGGGTGCCGGCATCGCTGGAAGCGCGCGAGAGCATTGGGGCCGTTGCTTGGGATCGATAAGAAATATTCGATGTCGCAACTACGAGCAGCAGTCTCGGACAGCGGCCGTAATCGTCGTAAGCAAAGTCGATCGAAAGCTAGAAGATGATGTGCCAAAACATTCCGCAAATGAAAGTAACCCGAAAGCGATGATTGGAGGGTCGGACGCAAGACAGAAACAGAGAGAGGTCAAGGAAGCGCGTGAAAGCCTCGAGTTCGAGGGCGAGGTGTGCTGTGAGGTCGATGCTGCTGAAGCAGGAAGCAAAGTAGAACCGAGGACGAGGAGCTGCCGGCAGCAACAACAACAACAACAACAACAACAACAA
>AJFL01001310.1:0-21562 GCA_000467735.1 Rhytidhysteron rufulum CBS 306.38
ATATATATTAAATAATAAGTAAAATTTTAATTATAAATTAGAGGTAAAGATACTAGTAATATCTTTAATAAAAGAATCAAAGCAGTACTATGAGCTTTAATAAAAATAAAGATGATGAAAATAATAACTTTAATAGAGATAACTAGAGAGTAAATGAATGTAGGTAGGTAGTAGTATTATCGACTTAAGCTTAAGTCCGATACTCCACGCCCCCGCCCCCTCACTACATTAGACCATGACAATGCTATGTAAGCTGAAGCATTCTAGGCAACAAGTACCATGAAAACTGGTGAACTCCGCCATGTTGCATTGTACTCATGTTTGGAATTGTGCGCCCCCGCACACTGAGCAGACTTCAAGCGTTACACCACTGTTTGGTAAGCTACCCCACACCATAAAGCATTCAGATGCACCCTTAGGAGCTTCCCTACCCGTTATTCCCCGCTCCTCACCGCAGTATGCAAGGCTTCCATTCACCGTCGGTCAATTGCAATTGACGATTGAAACCAACTGACCTCACCCCACCTAGCCCCACCGAATACGACCCCTCACCAGTAATCCGTATTTAAGTCCGACGCTCCTCAGAACATTCAACACCACACCAACAACCCTCAATCCCTTTAAGAAATCCACCATGTCTTCAGAGCCCTCAGCCAAGAAAGCCCGCACCCACCCCACCTACGAACTCCTCTACTGGCCCGGCATCCCTGGCCGCGGCGAATTCATCCGTCTAGCATTCGAATCCCAAGCCATTCCCTACAAAGACACATGCAACGAAGAGAAAGAAGGAATCAAATCCATGCTAGCAGTGCAAGACGCCAACAGCACCGGTGACAGTGACGGCAATCCCCCCGTCTTCGCACCGCCTGCATTACGAGTCCCGGGTGCCGGTAAAGAAGGCAAAGACCTGCTGATCTTCCAGACGCCAAATATCCTGTCTTATCTTGGTGATAGGCTGGGTCTGGTTGGAGAGGATGAGCCTGAAAAGTTCTGGGTTCAGCAGTTGGCGCTTTTGGCGTTGGATTTGAATAATGAGACGCATGATACACATCATCCGATCGCGGTGTCTCAGTATTATGAAGAGCAGAAGGAGGAGGCGTTGAAGCGGAGTAAGGAGTTTAGGGATGCGAGGATCCCTAAGTTTTTAGGGTATTTTGAGAGGGCGTTGAAGGGGAATCAGAAGGAGGGGCAGGGTCGGTTTTTGGTGGGGAAGAAGTTGACGTATGCGGATACGACGGTCTGGCATGTCATTGATGGGTAAGTGGATTGACTATCGTAGGATTGGAGAAGATATGCTGATTGTTTTATAGCTTGTTGTTTGCGTTCCCGAAGGAGCTTGAGGCACGAAAGGAGGAGTTCCCACTTCTGCTTGGAACATTCTATCCTAGCGTCAAGGAGCAGGAACATTTGAAGGAATACCTAGCAAGTGAGAGGAGGAAGCCGTACAGCATGGGTGTATTCCGCCATTACCCTGAATTAGATAGGCAATGATTGCCTTCAATGAATCGATGAATGGTAGACACGATCTGCTAAGGGGAGCAAAGGTTTGCACGAATCAAAAAACACTGGTATTGAACATATAGAAATCCCCAAAAAATGATAGAATTCATGACACATTGAACAAGTTTTTGAATTGCCCTGAGCCATTGAGCCCATCATCCATTTTTATGCTGGATACATTTGCATGCAAGCCCGAAGCCGTACTCCAAACCCATGTGAAGCCTAGTAGTCAGAAGCAGAGCTCTGGGGGAACTCGAAGTTGACACCCTTGCCGGTGAGGCGCTTGTAGACCTCAGAGTAAGTGTCAAGCCTGTAGTCGACGCCACCACGCTCCTTCTCGTCAAGGACGACCTTGAGGATCTTGCTGCCGTCCTCCCGGGTCCTGGTGCGCTTGCCAACGATCTCAACAGGGTAGACGAGGTCAGTGAGGATAGAGTCGTGAACAGCAGTGAGAGTTCGGGATCGGGGACGCTTCTGGGTCTGGGTGGTGCGGGAGCGGTTGGATCGCTTGGGACGGGGGAGGATACGGCGAGAGGCAATGATCAAGACGTGGCGGTCGGAGAATTTCTTCTCGAGCTCACGGGTGAGCCTGAAAAAAAAGTTAGCGATATTCCCATATGGTGAGTTGGATTTGAATAGCGCATACCTCTGCTGAGACTTGTGCCAGCCCTGGAGAAGGGGAACCGGGACAAAGATGACAATCGCCTTGCGGCCGTGGCCAACCTCAATCTGTAAGAATCCTGGTGTCAGCGTACTGTAGCTGCCCAGTGCCCACCGCCTCTTCGATATTTCAAACGGAATATGTTGCCGAACGTACGGTCACCGGAGAGACCAGTATGCGATTGGCGTGTAAAGAGGGAAAGGAGCGCTGTGCTGGAGGTAAATTCCTCATCTTACCTCGCGAGCAGACACGAATTGCAGAGGACGGAGTGAGCTGCGCATGTCTGGGATGTTGGTCTCGAGGTCGTAGAGAGCATTGGCGATGCTCGTCTCAATCTCGGACGGGTTTTGCCTCGAAGGGCTGTTGGCAGCGATCTTGTTCAATGATGGCGACGACATTTTGGCGGCCGGGTCGAGGTTGTCGAAGGAGGTTGTCGTTGTCGTTTTGCGAGTCTGTGAAATGGATTTTGTGGTGGAGGAATATTGTGTGAGGAAGCGAGATCCGCCATCCTATTATTGGTTTAGCGCGAGACAATCCCTGTCTAGCCTCATATCAAATCATGAAGAAGGAGGAATACTGATCTCTTAAACAAACCCCCTCCTGATATAGAGCAGTACAAGAAATTCACAATAATTCGCCAAGCTTTATCATGACATTTTTTAGAAGATTCAATATTCACTATCTCTTCAGATTACGAGTCGAGATCAATCTCTGTAATTCAAGTCTGGTTACGTTTTTAGACCCTTACGTGAAGTAGGGTACTGCTTACAGATGCCTTCATCAGCAGAGCTTATTTATCAATTACTCAATTATTCATAAGTAGTTTTTAACTAGCCTACCTAGTTATCGGGATGCTGATGCATACCTATCGGATTTGGTTTCATTCTACCCCCGCTCAACCCGTTCGAATGGCAATTATTACTGAGGCATTCAGTGTTACTTCTCTTTAAGCCTGCAACAGTATACCTATCGAAATTCATTATATTATTTATCACAAACACTCCTAGTAGTCATTACATCATTTTGTTGACAGTACGGTGGAGTTTCGCAGTTCCCACTGAAACGTTAACTAATAGCAATACAGGGATACATAATGGCCATCTCGAAAGGCAACGACGTTGAGTCTGCTCAGCGCAATTTACAGGACCAAATCGATAGACCTAAATCGCCTTCTTTTGTCTCGCGTCCATTCGCAGGACGAATCGGCGGAAACCAGCAATTCATCGTTTCGCCAAGCGATCCATCCTTTGAGAGTATCACGAAGGTCGTTCCAGATGCTGCCGCGAAGTTTACTTGGAAACAAAGTTTCGAACTTCTCCAATTCACCGATATCGAGTTGTGGAAGCAGGCATTCATCGAGGGCATTGGCACTTCATTCCTGGTTTACCAGTCTGGCCTCTATTCCCTCGGGTTGGGCCGGCTGGTGACTGTGACCTCTTTGGGATCTGTAACTCCTACGATATTCGGAGCTATATTGAATTCATTGTCTTTGGCTTTGTTTATTTACGCTGGGGCTCCGGTGTCAGGTTCGTTCTGCAGGAATAACGAGCAAGCATTTACTAACTGACATAGGTGGTCATTTCAACCCCTTCATTACCATGTCAACCTTCTTCGCACGGTTGTCGACATTCCCCCGTACTGTAACATACATTATTTTCCAATGCATTGGAGCAATAGTCGCCGGTTTTCTGGTACGAGCCAGTCTTGGGTTGCCTTTATCCGAATTTGAACGGATCCCCGGATGCTACGTCGACCCATCTACAACTACCCCAGCTCAAGCGTATGTCTCCGAACCAAGGCATCTGCGAGACAAAACAATGGTACTAACTTATACAAGATATGTCTTGGAAACCATGAGTGCATTCGCATCCATCTTCATAGCATTTGGAGTTGGTAGGTTTCAAGAAGTAGAAGTACAATGTATCAGCTCCTACTCATACTATACTAGGTCTTGAACCACGACAACAAGAGGTCTTCGGGCCTGCACTATCGCCGATTCTTGTAAGTTCATACCCGGCGTTCTTTACTAAAGCTGACTGATTCCCTAGATCGGTCTTTCTCTCGGCTTTCTTACTTTCTCAACTGGCGTTGCGAAACCAGGATATTCCGGCGCCTGTGAGAGCTCACTCAATCTCGATACTTGAATATCATGCTTACATGTTGCAGCAATGAATCCCGCTCGTTGTTTGGGTCTCATGGCAGCATCTGGTAAGTTGAGAGCTATTTTTCATACTATTGTGGTTAGCTGATCATCTTTAGAACGTTTGACCTATCACTATATCCATTGGGTCGGGCCAATTACAGCTGCAATACTGCACGGTTTGCTTTATTGGGCTATTCCGGTATATAAGGACTGAGATCAAAGAATATCTCTCGAATATAGTTGTCATCGTTGGTATGTAGTGGAAGAAATGCGCCTCTTTCTTGCAAGTGTAGTAAATTCGTACGTTGGATGGTGTAATTAGGATCTACTGATAGACAATTGTCTAAATGGAAGACATAAAACGTCATTGAAATGTGTCGGTTGTGATGAATATCCGAGCCGGATGACGGTATAGAATATACTACGTACAATTACACTAAAGGGGCATTCGTAGAATTTACACCGGAAAGCGTCTAGCCCAAAGCTGATCTCTCTTAGGACGCACTTGAAGCAATATGTCGTGTCAATATTGACAAAATCCGGGCATGAATTAATGCTACTTCGTTCTTATCCTTGGCCTAATACGAAACCGGGGAAGCCTACCAAAACTCAGATTTTCAAGAGTCATCGACGAACGCTCGCGGAAGTATCCTTGCTGACATCCCGGCTCCAGCAGGAACCCGCATATATTTCTTTGAAGTCGAATCACTATGAGTTCCACCTGAAGCTGCTCGGGAAGCTGTACATCCATTGTGAGTTATACTTCCATCCCGATTCATCAGTTTCTCATGGTCTAGCAAACTACTTCTGTATTAGTTCGGATGTATACTTTGTCGACTTGCTATACATTATTGAGTAGGTTTTTAGAGGCTGCTCGAATGGCCTGTGAGAGACCAAAAGTGTCTTTTCGAACCAACTTCTTATTATTATGAAAACGTATTTGCAGCCCCTGTTTAATGTGAAGTCGTACGAAGATTCCATCACATATCTGAATCGGGTTAGAGCGGTCGCAAGCATATGCATGCAGGCTTCCTTTCCGTCTCTCTCCATTTCCACCAATATAGAACTGAGGCTCAACACCCATCCCATCAACACGTCAATCGATCTATTATTCCTCTCATCCATGCATTGACTGACGTGCTCAAGCTTCATCACAAGAAACCCGCCAAGGCCTCAATGCTTGGCTGTCCGCCCGTCGTTTCGACATGACGCCTCAACGTTCCACCTCGATTCATGGATTCCGTGTTTCTAACAAGGTCACCAAACTTGAATACAATTCCAGATGCTAACATAGATAGGTTTTTGACATTTACCAGTCCAGACCTTCCCGAGTTCTGGGTATCGATCGATGTGTACGACCGAATCCCAGGTCATAATAACTGGTTGCGGGGAAATAGCCCTCACCACGGACTTTCTCTGCGATGCACCCCTCATTAAGGAATTAGGATTAGATTAACGAACCGACGGAGACAATATTTTCCCCCTGGGTTAAATGTCCGAACGGATGACAGCGGGAGCCGCTCACGACGGCTACATGCGTTTCAACTCACATTGAACGACGCCATCATCCAGCGATCTCACGTTGTTGATGCTCTCCGGCATCATGAGCAACTTTAACTCAATCTAGGTTGTGCAAGGACTTCCTCCAATCTCTTTTGCCGTCACTAAAGGAAGCGGAGGGAACGGGAGCCTGGGCCCTTGTCAAGCGCCCGGCCCCCTTACCGTATTAGATCGAGGAGAAAACAACGGTGGCCTTGTTTCAACGTTTCTCTGACCTTGAAACAATCATAGATTAATGCCAAGAGACAAATATGGCCACCTCCCTTATTGCTCTCACGATTCTCAGCCTGGAGAACGGCGCTTCTGCCTACTTTGAGCGTGCTCAATTGGTGCAAAATCTCACTACTCACGGGATGTCTCCTTCGTAGCAGAACACTAGACAAGGGATATACAGCATTTACGTGATTTATGGCTACGATGGAATAGGCATATACGCCTAGTTGAGGATGCTGTCTCGTGAGTCTATATAACCTTCTTTCCACCCTCTCAATACAGTTTCCTTTTCTTCAGCAGTTTCTTCTGTCTCCAATTCCAGTCTTTCATTCTTCAACCAACAAAACACCATTCATCGAAGCTCTTGACGAGCCCCTTTCCTTCTTTCCATCCCCTTCGAATATCTCCAACAATGAAGTTTTCCACATTCCTTCCCCTAGGCCTCTCGGCCCTGGCCATGGCCGCCCCAACCCCAACCACCAACGAGAAGCGCGGCACCCTCGCAAAGCGTGCCTCCATCACTGACGCTCCAGACGTTGGCTACGCCACCCAGAACGGCGGCACCAAGGGAGGCAACGGTGGAACTGTCACCACCGTCTCCGACTTCGCGCAATTCAGCGCCGCCGTAACAGGCGATGACGCCCGTGTCGTCGTCGTCTCAGGAGCCATCAGCGGCCCTGAAGAGAAACTCCGAATTGGCTCTAACAAGACCATCGTCGGCAAGGACTCCAATGCCATCATCACTGGATCCGGCCTCTACGTCTACAAGGTCTCTCAAGTCATCATCCGCAACCTGAAGATCCAAAAGATCATCGCCAGCGCCGGCGACGCAATCGGTATCCAAGCCTCGCAAAACGTGTGGATCGACCACGTCGACCTCTCCTCTGACATGGACCATGACAAGGACTACTACGATGGTCTCCTCGACGTTACCCACGGCTCAGACTGGGTCACAATCTCCAACAGCTACCTCCACGACCACTACAAAGCATCGCTCGTGGGGCACACCGACAAGACCACCGGCGGCGACCAAGGCCATCTAACCGTCACATACGCAAACAACTACTTCTCCAACCTAAACTCCCGCACGCCATCTTTCCGCTACGGAACCGGTCACGTGTTCAACAACTATTTCGAGAAAATCACCACTGGTGTCAACACTCGTAAGGGCGCGCAATTGCTCGTTGAGAGCAACGTCTTTGTTGATGTAGGCCAGCCGATTTGGAGTAAGGATGGTGAAGGGTTTGCGGTGGCTAGGGATAACGATCTTGGTGGGGGCGAGAATGAGGCCAAGGAGGGCACTTTGACGTCTATGCCTTATGAGTATAAGACGTTGGGTTCGGCGAATGTTAAGGCTGCTGTTGTGGGGACTGCTGGTGCTACGCTTAGTTTTTAGGTTGTGGAGTGATTGGAGGGGATGGTGGGTGTGAAGGGTGTGGGGTGGGTGTGAGCGGTTGGAGGTGGGAGGTGGTTGCTTCTATTGTATATATTCTTGCGTATTGATTACGATGAGTAGGTATGGGCGCGGCCCTTTTTGGCTGGGCTTTGTACATATTTGATATTATTTCTGAGATGGGCGTTTGTGATGATATAATGGTGCTTGTGTTTTGATGTATGCCTGATGAGTTTAAGTGTCTTTGTCTTAAGGGATAGAATGGTGCTTGAGGACTCTTACCAAGGCACTCGCATCGTAGAGCTGCGAGACTCATACTCCGAGTTCCATTGCATCAAGTATCAAGGCGCTAATAAAGAGGGGTTAGGCATACATTCATGCACAATACACAATATTCTGACTCCTGGAGTCTAGAAGATAATCATCCATAAACCTATACATAGAGAACACCTATGCTATACAAATGACATGTCCTATCAAAAGCAAACGCCCCCCTTATTCATATCCCAATCCAGCCTAGCAATTGTCCGCTAGGAAAAAGCGTATGTTACATATATGCCCGAGATCTCATGAACGGTAAAGATACATAGGAAAGAGTTGTAGCGGGATAAGGAAGCTAGTCGTCCCATTCTTCGTCTAGCTGATCTATCAGCCGGTTTTCGTCGTCGCTGTTGTGGCGGCCGCGGGTGCGTGGGTTGTCGTTGCCTAGGGAGACTCGGTTGTAGCCTCGGCGGGAGGGGAGGAAGCGGGCGCAGGATGAGGTGAGGATGATGAACATGTCCTGTGGGGAATTGTTAGTGTGGGGTTTCATATGTTGGTGGTGGGATATCGGACCTTGAGGAAACTACCAATGCCGGCCCAGAAGGAGTAATTGGGTAGTTGTCTCCAGCCCCGCTGGTGCATGACGGTTCGTTGGTAGACATAACCACCGACGAAGTATACCAAAGCCACGATGAGCATGATGACACCGAATACACCGCCCGGTCCTATGGGTTGCGACTCTTTGTCAATGCTTCCACAGGCGGCGCTTGTTCTTGCTTCGAAGAAGTATGTACACTCGTCTTCGCTGGCGGATACGAAGGCAATGCTAGGTTTCGCTAGTGGGTCGTTCTCGCATAAGAGGGATATGATAGTCGATTTACGACGTTCATTGTCCTTGGAAGGTTTCTTCTTCCGTGGCTTGTCGTCGTCGTCGTCTTCATCCTCGTCATCATCATGTTTACTCGGTTTGCGTCTGTGTAGATTTCCGATTTCGTGGGTGGGAAGAGAGCGCTTGGAGGAGCTGGAGCAGAGGGAACCGCCGGTGTAGTTGAGGACTAGTTTGCGACCTCGGAAAATGGGTTCAGAGTTCTGAAGGCTGTGCCGCTGAATGTTAGTAAGCTTGTCCATGCCCGAGCTATCCGTGAGGAAGTATGCGCATTCCTCCGCAATCAGGAACACGAGACCAAGACTCCACTCACCCGATAGCATACTGCTTGTTTCCAACCTCGTAGTATGCGCTGACGTTCTTCCAAAGATCTTCGTCCAAATCTTTAACATTATCCAGTTCTTCAACTACCGGCCCGCAGAAGTTGATGGTAAAGTTGGATCCGTAATCATAGCCCTTCGCATGCCAGCTGGTGTTCTCCTCGCCCTTGGCTGACTTCTTGCCCTTCTCAGGCGCTTTCCGATGGATAGGGTTCAGGTCAAAGAAGCGATCGGTGGTGGGCGATCTGATGGTGCAAGGCTTCAGCGATTTGGACTTGTCCTTTGATTTGGCAAGCGCCGTTTGGGAATCGAGAAGCGCCAGGAGGGCGCACCAGAAGGAGAGCTTCATGGCGGAGAAGGGAAAAAGAAGAACAAGAGAAGAGGCGAAAGAAAGAACGAGCGTGGTCAAGAGAGGCGAGAAACAGTCAAAGAGTTGTTGTCGAGAGAGGTGAGATGAGGGTACGTATGCTGGATGCTGGATGCCCGTCTCACGCCTCCCGCAGCTGCTCATCCATTGGCTGTGGGGGTGAGCTTCTCGCGCTATGTCTGGATGGGGGATAGTGGGCTTGGCGGGGCTGAAGGGCGTCATACTGTTTGCGACAGCACAGAGCAGGACCCTTCGTGCCATCCCATATCGTCCAACACGGATCTCTACTTTCCGACGCGCTGCGAGAAGGCTAGGAAAAAGGAAATCCAATTTCTCCTATATATCCAGCCTCCCCTCCTCATCTCCAATTGCTGAAGCAGGGCGCTCGATTATTACTACAAGCTCTTTCTGCCTCCGTTTCAATACTTTTGTTTGGTTTTCTACCCCTTTTGTTTTGACATCACGAGTTATCCAAACAGCCTCGCGTGACGACAGGGCATGGCGTCTCAAGCAGTCGCGGAGCCTCACGGCTACGAATTCTTTGGCCCGTAAGTACCTTATCATCAACATAACAACTTAATCGGCCAATAATAATTATTATTATAGACCCGGGGCTGCAGTCATCTCCTTCGGCTTACCCATTCTTTGCTATGTCTTTGCATTCGTTTGCAACGACGTTTCCGGCTGCCCTGCACCTTCGTTGCTTCATCCATCAAGCCTCAGTCTTGATCAGCTGAAGAAGGAAGTTGGCTGGCCTGGTTTTACTGGTCTTCTCAATGTCAAGGCAGCGGCCGCAGTTCTAGGCTACTACCTTCTCAGTCTCACCCTCTATGCCTTTCTTCCCGCTACTGAGGCCGAAGGTACTCAATTAAGGTCCGGTGGAAAGCTTAAATACCGCTTCAATGGTAAGTCTTCTAATGATGTGCATGCATCCCCAGGAATGTGCTAACATTTTGCTAGCTTTCAGCTCCGCTGTCTTCATTACTGTCATCTTAGCAGCGGGTACTGCCGTCGAAGGCGCAGAATGGCCAGTCTGGGTCTTCATCTCGGAGAATTACATCCAGCTATTGACTGCCACTACTCTATTTTCCTACGCTCTGGCGACTTTCGTTTACGTCAATTCCTTCTCTGTCAAGCATCCAAAGGATCCTGACAACCGCGAATTGGCCGCTGGAGGCCACAGCGGGAACCTTCTCTACGACTGGTTCATCGGCCGTGAACTCAATCCTCGCGTCAAGTTTCCGATCTTCGGTGAAGTCGACATCAAGGCCTTCATGGAGCTCCGCCCTGGTTTGCTCGGCTGGGCCATCTTAGACTTTGCCTTTATTGCTCAACAATACCGTACCTACGGAAAGATCACGGACTCGATGCTCATGATCACCTTCGCCCAGGTTCTCTACGTGTTTGATGCGTTGTATATGGAGCCTGCCATCCTGACCACCATTGACATCATCTCCGACGGTTTCGGTTTCATGCTCTCGTTTGGAGACATACCGTGGGTTCCTTTCGTCTATTCAATCCAGACTCGCTACCTTGCTACATACCCTCTTGAACTCGGGTGGCAGGGTGTTCTTGCTGTTCTCGCCGTGCAAGGTTCTGGCTACTACATCTTCCGTGCCGTAAACAACGAGAAGAACCGATTCAGGACCAACCCCAATGACCCCCGTGTTAAACACCTCAAGTATATCCAAACTGCATCTGGCTCCAAGCTTCTTACCTCTGGATGGTGGGGAACTGCCCGTCATATCAACTACCTCGGTGACTGGCTCATGTCTTGGGCCTACGTTCTCCCTACCGGCTTCGCTGGCTACGTCATCCGCAACTCGGCTGAACATCCCATCTCTGCCGCCAGCCCAGCATCCGGAAGCATCTTCGGTGGACAGCCAGTGGGCAGGTACGTTGTTCCCGGTGAGGCAAAGGGTTGGGGCATGATCTTCACATACTTCTTCATGGTTTACTTTGCCATCCTTTTGCTTCACCGCGAGAGGAGAGACGAGGAGAAGTGCAAGCGCAAGTATGGCAAAGACTGGGAGGAGTACTGCAAGCTGGTGCCGTATAGGATCGTGCCGGGCATCTACTAGGGG
The DNA here is from genome assembly GCA_000467735.1 of Rhytidhysteron rufulum CBS 306.38. NCBI lineage: Eukaryota > Fungi > Ascomycota > Dothideomycetes > Hysteriales > Hysteriaceae > Rhytidhysteron > Rhytidhysteron rufulum. The sequence goes on from AJFL01001310.1 coordinate 11,389, forward strand.
GTGATTTCTTTCTTTGGGGGCGCAATGCTATCAGGGTACTTGATGTCACCCTGATCGAAGACATGCGTTCGTCATTGGTGAATGACATATTCGGGTTACTTTGGTTACGAGTGCTATGCTATCATGCTTTCCGGTCATGATTGAAGACGTGCGCTCAAGGAAAAGGATTATAAAAAAAGTACGGATATCTATGCTACTGTGATTTTCCCACTAGCGGATCACGGTTGAAGACATGTATCCGATATACATATTTAGTGTGTAATGAGCTAGCCAGTGGGGTGGCACGCTATTGTAGCTGCGTTGTAGTACAATTGAAGACGTACATCCCGTTTTTTGGTACCCTTTCATTAGTGAGATCATCTGGCGCGAAGGTTAGCAATAAGAACTGAGTGTTTCAGGGGTATCCTCAAAACATCCAGCAGATGGTGAAGAAATCATAGGTATTTGAACTTGGAGGGGTTTGCGGAAAGAAACACGAGCCCCTCCGTAGTGGGGCGGCAGGCTATGGTAGTTGCTATATGGTGCCATTGAGAAGGCACATCCTTTTTTCAGTGCCCTTAACTTAGTGAAATGGCTTCCGGGGAGGTTCAGGATAGGGTTCAGTGGTTTCAGGGGCATTCTTAGGGTATCTGGTCGATTATACACAGCAAGAAGAACGTTTGTCGTCGGATCTGGACCTCTAAAGCAGTGACCTAGGGGCATTACGTTATTCCCCACATGTGAAAAGGAGCTATATCGGCATCGGTAAAGAAAAATTTCTATGTAAGCTGGTAGTTCTCCACCGAGCTACGGAATCAAGATAATAAATCTGACAACGAGGCATGCACTATGCCCGGAAAAACTCCCCGTCCCGAGGTTGAAGCTCACAGTCGAATAATTGAGAAGCTGAATGTTAAGAATATCTTAAAGGGGTTGATTGAGTCGGCTTGGTCGTGGGAACGGTTCTTTTTTCGCTGGCATGTGGCAAATGGGGCCCCATCAGCTCTCTGCCGAAAAGACCCGATTTTCCTCTAAGACGTCAGCCTTGTTGGGGGGAGGGGGGCTTAACTCGGGGGCGCGCTGGGGGTACGTTCTCCGTAACCGCCAGCCAACAGAGAGAAAAAAAATAGAGAAAATTGGCTTGATGGCATGCATGGTTTTTGTATTGAATGTGCTTAAGGGGGAAAGAGGCTAATACAGCATACAGCATACAGCACAGCTAAACAAAGGGCTCCGCTTCAATATGTGCTCTATTCTAGGGTACTGCTGGGTTTGTTGGCCCCGGTGTTTTATTTTGTGTGTCGTGTGTGCACTGGGCAGTGTGTAGGGAAAGGATGAAGCGAAATCTACGGTACATCTCGCGCCAAAGGAGACAGTAGGCGTTTGTTGGGCGGTGAGGACAGCGGGTGTGGGGAGGGCGCGGGATTTAAAGCAGGCTGGAGATAGGGAAGAGGGATTGTTGATTGCAGGATAAGTCGACAACAATACACCGCCAGCTGGCAAGGGCAGTGGTGGGTGTGTGCGTGCGTGTGTGAATAGTGAATGTGTTTAGCTGTAGACTCAACGCTCTACATATGTGATAGGTACCTACAGTAGGAGATACAGCGCCCGGTATTGAAAACAAAGGGCTTGAAGCGGGGTGAATGGCTCCTTTTCCATCACCGACAAGCTCGAAGATTCCGGCTTTACCACGTCGACTAGCGCCCAATGCGGCATGGTCGCAAAATCTCTTGCCAGTGGTCCGTGTGATCTCTTCTTTTAAAAGTTGTCCTCCATTCCAAACCTCCATCCTCCCTCCATTCATTTCCATCTCACCCCATCTCCCCTCCCTCTTTACTTTTCTTCAGAGCAAGTGGTGCTTGTTCCGTAGTCACAATGGCAAAGGGCGACGTTGTTCAGGCGGATAAGTCCTTCATGGGCATGCCGGTAAGCTGAATTCCACCCTCAACCCCCGAGCCCGCAATGCGATCTCCCCCATCGCAAGATATCATCAACAAAACTTCCAGCATTGCCTCAATGGATCGTACAAGCCCCCGCGCCCTCTGCGATGGCTTCAACGATGGCTCTGGTGTTGTTGATGGGTCTTGATCGATGGCGGTTTCAACCGCGCAACTTTTTTCCTCAGCTTGCAACATATGCTAATTCAACTTCCAGGGTTTCGTGGTTGACTTCTTGAGTACGTCTCATTAGAACGACCGTATATCATCACTTTCGGGAGCCATTGGCTTCTACTGGCGATGGGAAATTGGTCTTCGAATTTTTTCCATCCCGATCAACCTACTAACGCCTTATCTACAGTGGGTGGTGTCTCCGCCGCCGTCTCGAAGACTGCCGCTGCCCCCATCGAGCGTGTGAAGCTCCTCATCCAGAACCAGGTATGTTTTCATCCCCAATATCATCCACCATCTCCGCGATGCATTTCGCTAACCTCCCCGCCTTATAGGATGAGATGCTTAAGTCCGGTCGTCTTGAGCGCAAGTACGACGGTATCGCCGACTGCTTCAAGCGTACTTCACAGGCCGAAGGTGTCCTTTCCCTCTGGAGAGGTAACACCGCCAACGTTATCCGTTACTTCCCTACCCAGGCCTTGAACTTCGCTTTCCGTGACACCTACAAGTCCATGTTCGCTTTCAAGAAGGAGCGTGACGGTTACGCTAAGTGGATGGCCGGTAACTTGGCCTCCGGTGGTGTAAGTTTTGGCATTCCTCATACTTGATGAACTCGGTCATTAACATTGGTTTCAGGCTGCTGGTGCCACTTCCCTCCTTTTCGTCTACTCCCTCGACTACGCCCGTACTCGTCTTGCCAACGACGCCAAGAACGCTAAGAAGGGTGGTGACCGTCAATTCAACGGTCTCGTCGATGTCTACAAGAAGACCCTCGCCTCTGACGGTATTGCCGGTCTCTACCGTGGTTTCATGCCCTCCGTCCTTGGTATAGTCGTCTACCGTGGTCTGTACTTTGGAATGTACGACTCCATCAAGCCCGTTGTTCTCGTTGGTCCTCTTGAGGGTAACTTCCTTGCCTCCTTCTTGCTCGGTTGGACTGTCACCACTGGTGCTGGTATCGCTTCTTACCCTCTTGACACTATCCGTCGTCGTATGATGATGACCTCTGGTGAGGTACGTACAAATAACCTTTTTTCCCCCGCATGAAGATCATCCGCTAACAAAATACCCCACAGGCCGTCAAGTACAAGTCTTCCATGGATGCCGCTCAGAAGATCGTCGCCGCTGAGGGTGTCAAGTCTCTCTTCAAGGGTGCTGGTGCCAACATTCTCCGTGGTGTCGCCGGTGCTGGTGTGCTCTCCATCTATGACCAAGTCCAGCTCATCCTCTTCGGCAAGAAGTTCAAGGGTGGATCTGGTTAAGCGTAACACCTTGACCTTGGCTTTGTGAAGATATGAGCAGGTGTGGGGACGAAGCATAATACAGGCGAGTTGAAGACGAGGCGGAGTAGTGGTGGACTGGATAGAGCAATAAGAAGCCCGTTTTCATTGGGCAGAAGATTGTTCTGGTTACGAAAAGCACAATCGAGTGGTGGTGCAGGGGTATTAAAATCTTTCCACCCGTTTGAGAAAGGGAGGGGATTAGATTCATGGCTTTTCTCTTTTCTTCTCCTATATATCCCTCAACACCTTGTACTTTACTACCGGCAACTTTTTTTCTGTACTACATCAAGAACCCATAACCTTTTTTGATGATTTTCGAATTTCTGGGCTTTGCATTGCTTCTGTCTTGTGTGGTTCCTTTACCTTTTGTGGTTTGGACTGTACTTTCTGGAGCCTAGTCTAGCTTTCTCGTGTGTTGTGTTGTGTTGTGATTCGTTCGGTTCTCATTCCGCAAAATGCGTCGTGATATAGAATGTATTCGGTATTTTGATGTGGTATATTTGACCTTTGAATTTGCTTGTGAAGTGAAGTCGTATCTGACACCTGAGATACTGTGGTTGAATGTGAGACTGATCCCCGGAGTGTGAATGTTCACGATATGTTCAACTATGGATGAAGCTGCAAGTTGAGCTCGTAATTCACCAAGATCCAATCAACAAGATCATCCATGAATCAAGCTTCTAAATATAAAAAATCCATCTCCCTCCCTCCATCCCAAACACGCAAATCACAAAACCCCCCTCTCTTCGTATAGAATCCTGCTTTAAGATGGGAGGATACGGAGGATGCCGTAGGTACGTACATAGCCACGTGCCAGGATAACTTACCTACGTACGTAGGATCAAACATCAACGCGATCCTTCCTCCTCGCTTCTTTTCCTGATTTAACCATTCAACCAACCATTCAACCACTCAAGTAACCAGCTCAAGGTTTGAGTTCCAGGAAACGAAACAACCAGGTCTATTAAGAAGAGGGTAGGGTTTGGTTTGGTTCTAATGGCTACACAGCCTGGATGAAGCGAGCATGTCTAACTTGATGGGTGTTGGGGACGTGCGTATGCTTGTGCGTATGTATGCGTTTGTTTTGGGTTGGTTTGGTTCCCGCGAGGCTGAATGTGCCTTGCGGATGGGATGGGATGGGCTGGCTTACGCATTGATTATTTACGTAGATGGGTTTGGTTTACAAGGGGTTTTTTTGGCGTGGAAGGAAGGTAGGTAGGGGAGAATGATTTTGGGGGTTTGGAGGGGGGTTTGAGAAGAGCTGAGGTTTTTGCGAGATGTTTCTGTTTTCGGGGGTTGGGAAGGCGCGTGTGTGTGACGTAGGATTATAGATGATGGATAGGTAGGTAGGTGGTACAGGGACTCGCTCGGGGTATGGGATACGATACGAGGAGATGGGTTTGTGCTTGATTCGGGGAATATGGTATCGGGGGCTTGGGTCTGTGGTGAGCGTGATGTGTCGGGTGGTGAGAACTAGGATGTTGGGTTGAGGCTTGGATGGATGAGTTTGGGGGCCGGAGGTGAGGTGAGTAAGGTGAGTATATATAGGGTCGGTCTGGGTAGGTATGTTGGGTTTTGTTTATTTTCTTGGTGGGTATTTACTCCGTTATTTCTGAAGATTCACGATTATCATCCAGCAAGCTGAAAGAAGAATTGCATCAACATCAATCACCCAATCTCACCTTTTCCAACCATCCACACTTACTTATACTTACACCTCTTGAATCCTCACACTTTCATCTACCTCTCATTCTACTCTCCTAAAACAAACCCAAACACAAAACTAAAATCATAAACATAAACAAAAACAAAAACAGAATGGGCTGCACATCCTCCCGCCAAATGCAAGACCCCTACTACCCCCCCGCATCCCACTCTCGCATCCTGCAGAACCAAAAACAAGGATATTATTACACGAACAAGAAGCAGGAGAAGCGGAGGCGCAGGAGGAGGAATGCAGCGGCGATTGGTGCGGCTACTTCTGTTGGTGGGGGTGGTGGGGGGTGTTGATGAAGAAGGTCTGGCCTGGTTAGAAGGACCATGATGGGAAAGAGGAGTTACTCGTGTGTGGGAAGAGAAGGAAGAGTGGAGGGAAGGAGGGGGAGGAAAGGCAAAGAGGAGGAAGGAGGGAAGAATTAAGATTTATGGCAGACTTGCACCCATCACCACAACACCTACCAACCAACAACCTACAACACTCATACCCGTTCATCCTCAACCACCTATCTATCTATCTATCAAATTATCCGTACCTAAACCCTTCCGCTATCGAATTCACGAATCGAGAAACCGAGTCCACATCAATCCAACCTCAAACACTCGGGTCTAGTCAATCAATCACTCGACCTCTACCGATCCAACACAAGTCAATTCAGCTCAGCGGAACGATCTCGACTCTTCGTCAGCTTCGAGAAGAGCAAACACACATACCGGCCTCTGTATCGACCGAAAGCACCATCGACAACCAACGACTCCAAAGATCGTCAGCTCACGCGTAAAGCGTAACCCGCAAATGGGTTCCCAAGCCTCTCGTCATGCACCAGGTATCTATTCCCCACCAGCCCCTTTACACCCAAGCACCACCCCTCTGCACCAAAACACCGCACCTCTCCACCCTGGGACAGCAGGAACTTTCCACCCAGCACCCAGGCCTGGACTTCATCGCTCCTTGGCACACAAGCTCGGGGACTGGGGACGACGATACAAAGCAAGACAGGAAAGGTACTATAAACGCCATCCTGGCGCACGTGCCGCTCCAGGTTTCACTCCGGTGTGGTGTTCATAGTTTCGAGCTCGCTCTTTCACTCTTACCAAATATGGTCGCTAAATCAACTGCTTCCTTCAGCGCCATATACGTATGCACCACCAGCACCATATACATATCCATCAACCCCTTTCCACCCAGGAATCACAGGCGCCCTCCAACCAGCCCCAAAACCAGGCGGCCGTTTACGTACCCTATCACGGAGGTATAGGAACTAGACACGACGACACAACAGACATGGCGCTGGGGGTTATGTTCCGGTGTCGTGTTCATAGTGTCTCGCTCGCTCATCCACTCTGACCGAATATGGTCGCTAAATCAACTCCTTCCTTCAGCGCCATATACGTATCCATCAACCCCCCTCCATCCAGGCACAGCGGGCACCCTCCATCCAGTCCCAGAACCCGGCGGCTATTTTCGTACCATGCCGCGAAGGATTAGTCACTGGCGTCGACGACAGATAGCGAAACAGGAATACGATCGACTCCCTCCCGATGCGCCCACTGCTGCTGTTGTTGCGGCTTGTAATTGATAGTGTTTCATTCACCCACTCGCACACTCTTCCTCCAGCAACATATACATACTATACATATCCACCAGGTCCCTATCCAGGCACCACTGGCTCTCTCCAACCAGCCCCAAAACCCGGCTGTCGACGTACCATGGCACAGAGGTATTGGGATTATCAATAACGAGGGCTAGCAAAAAGCGAAGCAATTTTCCAACGAAAGATGGCAAAACTGGAATATCGTCATCGACGATCGATGGCGAAAAAGGAAGACTATCATCGACGACATCCTCACGCTTGTAGGGGCGGGGGGATGAGTGGCGGCGGGTTGAATTGATGGTGCTTCTTTCACTTGCTCGCTCTTTCTTCAGCACCATATACGTATCCTTCAACACCATACTCGTATCCTTCAAACCCTCTCCAGCCAGGCACAACAGGCACTCTCCAACCAGCCCCAGAACCTGTCCATTCATATTCGATGTGGAGGAACTATAGACGACGACAGCTAGCAAGAAGTGATAAATATCATCGACGACGGATAGCAAGACTGGAAGCATATCATCGACGCTTTCCTTACTCTGGAGGGGCGGTGCATTGATGATGCTTCATCCACTAACTCTTCCACCTACTGACTCACCCGCTCGCTCATCACTCGTCTATCTATCTATCTACCAAACATGGTTACTGAAATATCGTGTGTAGTTCCAGCTACCAATGCACCGACAATTCAACCCGCACCTAAAGCAAGCTTACCACGGAGATTTCTAAGCTGGCGACGAGAACAGGCAGCGAAGACAAGGACATCTGGTGGAGGTGGGTTCTTCCCCGTGGGTTCAATGGGGGGCGATGGAGGAGGGTGTGGTGCTGATGGCGGTGGATGTGCTGCTGGGGGAGGATGTTAAGTTTCTGAAAGTGTTGATTTTGTGATGGAGGAGGGGAGATGAGGGTCTTGCCCTTAGACTAGAAATCTTCCCGACAAGAGCTTTAGGGCTAACACTACGGCTTATAGTTAATGGTACTTCGCCTGTTCGCTCGGCTACAGACCCCACAGCTCCCGTTCCTAAAGCAACCAAGGCCAGTCACACATGGGGGCATGGAAATCATGTCACGGATGCAGCTAGTCATGGAAGTAAGCATGCAGATAGTACTGCCTCGTATGGAATGAATACTTCAACGTGTGGTGGAGCGAGCATGATGACTGGTGGTGGGTGTTGAACCGTTGGGTTTCGTGGGAGGAGGGAAGATGAGATGAGATGAGATGATATAATACGATTCTTGTCTTCCTTTCTCATGAATGAACCAAGCTTTTTATTAAATATAGCTAATTTCTTCATTCTTTCTAACAACGACCAAAAAAGCGAAACTTAAACCTAAACCCGAAGGTAAAGAAAGCTTACCACGGAGGTTGCTGAATTGGCGACGGAAGCGGAATGCGGGGAAACGAGAACGACGGGATAGACCGAGTAAGAGTGGGTATACTGGTGGTATTGGAATGTCTCCATTCGGTATGATGGGTGGAGGAGGTGGAGGGTGTGGTGCTGATGGGGGAGGTGGTGGATGTTGAGATTGAGAAGGTGTTGGTTTCATGAGAGGGAAGATGAGGTGGTATGATCCGACACGGAGTGCTGTTATTCATTTCTTGCGAATGAATTGGGGTACTTAGACCTAGGATTGAGGTCTTATAGACGCCTTTTTTACGACTCAATGAATTGGAATGAATATCGATTTAACTCCTCATCCGTAAACACCACTAATCCTAATACCCGCCCGTGGAATCCTCGGTTTTTACGCACGTATAACACTTGCTCCCTCATTTACTTCCCTCTAGCAACCTTCCAAGCAGCTTCCTCCCCTTTCTTAAGTGCCTCGCCTGCTTTACTTAGGATATTCCAGGCTGCATCACCGACCCCTCCTCCTGCTCCTGTACTCTCATTCCCGGTGGTGGCAATGCCACCACCAGGTAAGATCCCCCCTCCCCCTTGTCCACTCTGATTCGGCAGCGTAGTGGCATATCTCTCTGGATTCGGGTTCTGAATATATCCGGGTGGATGGTCTAACCCCGTCTCCTCCCCCCTACCACGATCTTCAGTCTGGTATGGTGAGGACTGTGGATTCATAGCGCCCATATTCAACGTCGTAGGTCCCACATGTGCTTGAGCTTGAGATGTAGTTGTAGACCGAGCAGCAAGTTGAGAATCACTAGGCGGCGGGATGCTAAACTGTTCAGGTACCTCCTTCGCAGTGCGTGTTTCAGTCGTTATATACGTTGCTGTGACTTCTTTCGCTTTCGTACTTGTACTAGTGGGTACAGGAACAGCGCCTGGCGTTGGAGCTGCTGGACCAACGTATCCCTCATCCCCTGGGATCTTAGCTGTAGGCGCTGGGATTGGGCGGGCTCCTGGTTGTGGGGGTGGTGGGTTGGAGGTATCGTGGGTGGTGCTTGTTGTTGTTGTGGGGTTTGAGGGGAGAGTGCGTGTTGGTGCGGGTGTCGATGTTTGAGGCGTTATTCCCGAGGGTTTTGAAGCTGTTGGGGGGTTGGAACCGGAGGAGTCGGAGGGAGTTATGGGGTCGTTTGTGTGGAGGGTTATTGGGGGGATTGGTGGCATTTTTGGTGGTTGTTGTGGAGTTCGTGGATAAGGTTGATGATGGGAGGTTGTGATTGAGTATGGGGATTGAGTTACTGGAGAATGTTTTAGTCCGGGATGTTGGCTGAAGGGTTGAAAGTGTAGTGGTGAATGTGGACTTTATGTGTATGTGTACGTGTATGTTATGGATGCCTACGGAAAGATGAAGGTAGAGGTTGTTCTTTGAGTAGGTTACGTATGGTTCGGTGACATCATAGCCGGGTGTAACCGCCACATTTTGCACCGCCACGATCTTTCATCATTTCAGGTACAAGGCTATCCCAAAATCTTCCTTATGTTAAATGTTTTAGGACTAAACATTTGACATATAACGTTTAACATACTTCACTATCCAACATATATCACACATTTTCACCCACTCCTCACCCACCTTTCACCTCTCGCCACCCTCACCTAACGAGCCAGAAACCCACCGCTTTACCAACCACCCAAACAACCCCAAGTACCTCTAAAACCCCAAGCACTAGTCCAAAGTAAATAATATAAATGATTGGGTATTCTATACATAATAAGCTAGGTAAATGTATTCATCTCCATCTCCATCTCCATCAATCTCCATCCTTTCAACTCACACATATACAAACATCATGAATCAATTCCCCCCCTCCCCCCCTCCTTTCCTCCTAAGAAACTACATACCCCACCCGTATCCCCAATCAATTCTTCATATATACAACCCCCAGTCCAATTCCCATTCCCATTTGAATCCACCCGTCTTAATCCATCTCCACCCTCAAACCCACCAAAAATATCCAAAAAGAAGAATAAAGGCAAATATAAACCACCATGTTCGTTTACTACACCATACCCACCATAGTAACAAATACAAACACCAATCACATACCCCAGAACCCAATGAACACCCGCTAAAGCAAAGCAAAGCAAAG
>AJFL01001311.1:0-87206 GCA_000467735.1 Rhytidhysteron rufulum CBS 306.38
AAAAAAGCAGTCCCGCTAAACCCAGATCACAAAAGCGTTAGAAAATATGAATATCCAGAAGACATAAACGAATATTCGAAATCTAGCTTGATTAATCAGTTACTCACGGACGCCTTGAACCGTATCATCCTCCTCCACCGGGCCCTAACCCATCTAACCCGTGTGCGCTTCCCCCACTAACGCTCCCTCTCCCATGATGTCCATGGGGATGTCCCCCTTGTAACTCCGCAGGCAATCCGCCGGTTCCGAGCCCAAAGTTCCAAGCATCGACACCGCTAAAGACTCCATCATCGCCTAGGACAGGTGGATCGACATTGAATGGGAGGAAGAAGGCGGTTGTCGGGTCGAGGAAAACGTTATTGTTCATGCCAGTCATAGAATCATGCATACCCCAGAAAGGTTGCTGGTGACCTGAGGGTGTGCCGGTCATGTCGGGGAAGGGGGAGGAGAGATCGATTTGAGGCATTAGTGAGGTGGGCGACGTAGAGAGGTGGAGACTAGGGTGGTTAAAATCGGCAAGGAAAGATGGATGTTGAGTTTGATGAGGCGCAGCGGGGTTATTGGAATGGAAATATGCTGCGTCGAAGGGGGATGTGGTGTCCAAGTCGTGTTGAAGAGGAAGGTGGTGGTTCATTTGGAGTTGAGGTGGTATATGGTTGGACAAGTTGGGGGCATGGAATTGTTCTGGAGGAGCGTTGGTAGTGGGGATATCTGCCTTGGTGGTCTTGGTGGTGGTTGTGTTGCGTCTGGCTATCTTGCGCTGGTGTTCGGCTTTGGAGGGTGGAGAGAGACTAGCAAAGAATTCTTCGACGCTTTGAAGGTCAGACTTCTGACTCAGGACGGCGTCGGTTCCGGCTTCTTTCTTTATTCCGGGAGCGGCATCTTCGTAGTCAGTACTGGAGACACCGTGTGGGTATCGATCGAACCAGTCGCCGTATTGGAAGATGTGGTTTTTGCCCCCTTTGGCACTAACTGCAGCCGGTCCTCGCAGTACGGCATCGGCGTGTTGTCGATAAAGATCCTTAAGGTTTTCTGCTATGTAGTGAAACATGCCCCAATACCTCTTCATCTTTGTCAAGTATTTAACATTGTAAGCGAGGTATTTCTTCGAACTGGCTTCGAGCTTTGGATTTTTAGAGAAAACGCCATGGACGTGAACGGTACTGGAAAAGAAGGCCGAGTATCCGGCAAAGGGAGCAACTACGTTATGTTCCATCGCTTTGTCAATCAGTACAGATATTTGGTTTGCCGCTTCAAGCGCTGTACGAGCAGCCTCTGTAAGAAAATCATGGGGGATATCTTTCGGTGGTCGACTACCCGTTGTCGATGGTAATGAGAAACGGTTCATGAATAGAATGATTTGATGGTACAAAATATGTAGGTATAAGTATTGGTTAGCGGTCTTTCCAATGGCGTGACTCTGAAGATTCTCGTCATTGTAGCTGAGGCAATCAGGTAACGTGTCTTTGAATTGTTTTGTCAAAGATTTGATTTCGTGAAACGTTGATTTCGGCGACCATAAAGGCTCGGGTTCCCGGTCCTTACCGCCAAGATTCATAAACTTAATCAATTTGCCCCATATGCATACCAGGCGGATAAGATATGCGGCAACGCCCATGTTTTCCTTGGTATTTAACAAATTTCCGCTATCAGCCGAAAGGTTGGGTACATCTCCTTCGAGAGTTTCTGTAGGAGCGGGGATTTCGTGTAGAAACAGTGGTTCCTTTACAGGTAATTGCGCTTGGATGTATTGTTCATTTACGAAAAGCGGTCGATCCGAGCCGGAGGAATTGAACCGATCCATGAGAAAGCATGACCACATGGTTCTTCGTCGTATTTCGCGGTCGGTAAAACTTAATTTTCTTTTTTCTCCCGTTTCATTCGCCGTAGGATCATAATCGAGGTCTTTGTGAAGTTGTAACGCGTATGCCATTCTTTGCGCCATGCCTCCAAACATCCAACTTCGGCCTCCTTGACATGTACCAAATTCGTGTAATCCAAGCAGCAGATATACGATTAGAATCGTAATGTTGGGCGAATCGTACCGATTCAGAGCGATTTCGCGAGCCTTTTCTGCCCAGTTTTCGCCTCGAAGAAATGCAGGTTCTGTACGAAGTTGGGGATGGGTAGAGAATCGAGCCGAAATGGCGCAGATGGCCAGTATCAGGACTGGTGGAACTTTGCCAGCCGCTAACCGCCGCATGAAGCTAGGTTTGTGCAGAAGTGAATAGCTCTGGCCGTACACGTAGTCAAAATAGATTTCAGCCAAATGTTCCTGCATCTCTTTCGATGGCAGGCTCTCTATACCCTCGGTTAGGAGCCTGCCTTCATCGGACTCCTTCGAGTTTGATGCTGATGTCAGATCGGGATGTGTAGATTTCGATTTCGACCATTCGTCCAACTCGCCTCCGAAGGCCTCTTCCGCTGCTCGCTTTTTGCCAGTTGTCGGTTTTGGCGGGGCACCCGGTATGGCTGGTTTGACAACCGACCGTGAAACCCCGGATACGGAACCAAGGCTTTCTTTGGGGATCAATTTAATCACTCTATCCTCCATTCTCTTCAACCGTTTGTCCAGCATGGCCATGTAGTCCGTTCTCGGAGCAGCTTTTCGAGTAGTGACTTTGTAGACGCAGGGTATCCGTGACCTCAAACAATGCTTGCACGCTGGCTTCTCGCCTGAACATCGTATCTTCTTCCTGCGACATGCAATGCATGCCAAAGGTAACCGTTTACGCTCCTTCCCTGCCTTCGTCTTCATCTCACTCCATGGTGGAGGATCCGGCTTTTCGTCACCATCTTTCTTCGATTTTGTAGATCCTTCCGCCCCATCTCCGCTCAGGTTTCCATCCAATCTCATTGTCATGGCGGAACCATCACCGTCGCCTAGTAGTACACCCATTGCTTGTGCGCTTTCCGGGCTAGTATTATCATGTGGATTGAAATCGGCGCTGCTTATACTCAGTCGGTGGGGTCGAGCAGATGTGGCGGAGTGGGGTCCTTCGGACATGTTTGAAATGGAACCACGGTGGGTACTAAAGGCATTGGTTTTGACGGAGGGAGAAGGCAAGCGCGTGCGATCAAACGTAGTGTTGAAACCTGCAAAGTCATGTGGGGTATTCTGAAAGTTCATCTGAAAGTCGGAAAACGGAGACGTTAACGAAGGACTTCCTCCCACCCCTAACGTGGGTGAATGCTGAAGTAGCGTATCCATTCTTTGCCCTCGCAGGTCTGGCAGACCGCCGTATTTGAAGTCGGGTACGAAAGTATGGTTGTCTTGCTTCGCCTGTGAGGTGGGAAAGTGGCTCATTGTAGCTAAACCGGTGCGTAGGTTTGATGCGCCTGAATGCGCCCTACCCTATGTCCGGGATTGGGGAAAGGCGAGATAGCTAGGTAGAGCAGCAGTAAGAAAAAGCAATGTCGACGCGAGTCAGTCCTTGTCATATCCAAATACAAGTCCCAGACCGCATCGCGAGGATTGAGGAGGAAACCAAAACTGGCGAGGTCGTGTGCTTTGGGGAGAGGCGAGCGGCGAGCGGCGAGCGGCGAGCTCAAGGGATACTGCGAATGGCGAAAGGAAGAAGAGTTGTTTCGAAGCAGACGAAAAGGGCAAGACAGTGTAACAGAGGTTCATGGACATGAATAGACGGGCTCTTGAGGTGCTGATGGGGGGCAGGGACCTCCTGGTGGTCGCTGTTTGGCGGCGAGGTGTTGGTGTGTGTGGAGGACGGGACAGGGAGCCGCGGAGTGGTGGGCGGTGGGCGAGGAGGGATGACGACGAGAGATGGGAGATTTCCAGGCGAGCGGATTCAGAGCGGACGGAGGTGGTACAGCGACATGGGCAAGGCGGGCACTATTGTGCACCGAGGACGGAATGGATGAGTGGATGGGCGGGTAGGGGGTGGGGACGAGCGAGGTTGCAGATTTTTCTCGACGAGGGCGGTAGCAGGTAAGTAGTAAGTAGTAGTTAGTGAATGTCGTCGTCGCGGTCGTGGTTGGAACGGGGTGTTCCCGAGGTTCAAGGTTCACACAGCAGCTGGGCAGCGATCAGCCAGTCGCCGCGCCAGCAATTGGCCTTAGTTTGCAACCCCACATTCGAGACCAAGCAAAATTACTCAGGCATTACCAATCCAGCGAACTCCTGCGTCCTGCCTGCGTGTGCTGGGTGGAGGGCTGCGGCCGCCGATGTGGGCTGGGGGGCTGGGGGGCCTGTGGGCGCGACCTCAGGGAGTAGAAAGAGCAGAACAGAGGAGCGTGCAGAGTGGCAGAGTGGCAGAGTGAAAGGGAGAAGCACCCCAAATCGGGACTCGTCGCTACACCCAACGCAGGCCCCGTTCTTGGGGTACATACAGACAGCAACCAGACCTACATGCTTCGTACATACACATACACATACCACACGCACACACACAATGCACATGCACATACGCCTTCGCTCCCGTCGCCACCGTTTGCTACCCAGCGGTACTCTACAGCGCCCACAGCAGCGACAGGCAAATCAAGTGCGCTGGACAGGCTGGAAAGGCTAGAATGGTGCCTCTGTTCCTACAGCACTCCAGAACGCTGCACGAAAAACAAGCCCAACCAGATTGCTGTGGATGGCCACGCCAGGTCAGGCCTCGCCGCTCCACGTTTTTTCCCTCAACGCTGGGTAGAGGTAGAGGCAGGCGCCCCGCAACCGTAACCGCAGCCCCATTTTCTCCGCATCAGCACCAGCACCAGCACCAGCACCAGCACCAGCAACAGTGGGCAGCATCCAGGCAAGCAAGCTGCATCCATACAATAACAATAACAATAACAGGACATACCATACAGTACATGGAGAGGCGCGTCCGTCCATAGTGGTCTACGCGCATAACATCAATACAGCAGTCCGCCCGCACATCAGCCAGGTACAGCTGCATACACTCACACAATACATGATGAACGATGGGCGATAACAAGCAGAATGACGTATCGGGAAGGTGCCACTACAGTCATTGTTCCCAAAAGCAAACATCAACATGATGATAATGATGAGGGAAAATCAGTAATGCGATGATGCGACATGATGATGCCCATCGATTGCCCACCCCCTTCCCTTCCACCCTTCCACCCTTCCATCCCCCACCCGCGGCCCTCCCATCACTGTCTCGCTCGTCTGTCGATCGCGCGGAACAACCCTCTGCAGGCGCAATGACGACGAACCACGTTGCGACAACAGCAGGGGAACACCTCCCTTTCGCCTGCCAGTCGGGCTGCCTGCCGATATTAACCATCCATCTGGAATCCTACGTCGGTCCGATGTCGTGGGCAGGGCGGTGGCAGGGCAAGCATTCCATCCCGCGGCCGACGATTATCATCATCACGGAGGAGCAGCGAGCTCGCTTCAACATAACCATGGAAAGTATAAAATCTGGGCCAGCTGCCTAGACACACCTATCTTTTCCAAGCCCAGAGATTGAATAATAAGGCTCGAGTCAAGCCTGGATTAGACAGACCCATTTGCTACCACTCTAACTCAAGAGCAGCCGGTCCCTCAATCGTGTAACGTCCATTAGCCGGCATGGCGCTGTGTAACTGAGCATCCATCCTTCCAGAGTCTGATGACTGGACACCTTGATATTGGATGCCATTGATCCTTCACAGACGTCCTTTAAACAATCAATCACGCATCCCTTTTGCCCGTTTCAACTAAGGTAATCATGTTCTACCCCCGCCTCGTCAGTTATTCATCCACCGTCTGGGACGTTATTTGAAGCAAGCACGCACGCACGCATTTCATCCACGTGGTCCATAGCACGCACAAACCGCCCAGCCAGCATACATACATACATACACACAAACTTCGATCTAGAACTTGCGGTGAAGCGTGCACTCTCGCATTTGCTTCAACCACAGTTACGCATTCCTCTGTCCGAAACACGCCATCAAACAAACTATTCACAGCTCCGCCCGAGCGTCGACGTCGACGTTTGCATCACCGTCTAAGCCACCAAACCCTTCCTTTACGTTTCAGCAATCAAATCCACCCGATGTTCTCCCGTTGTCGAATCGCTTTTTCGACATCCGCTTACACCTGCATCATGCTACATCGATTTTATGGCTTAGAAGGCATGCATATAAATGGCTTGGGGTTTATTGATGCATGTGATCTATGCTTCTTATTCCTTGAGAGAATACACCTCTTGAGGGAGAGCGGTGACAAGCTCATGTGCTGTGATTTGAGGGAAAGGTTAACCTTCTAACTTATTTAGGTCAAGCTCTTTTCTCCATCTTGAAAATGGGAATACCTAAGTAAGCTGCCTTCTCATTTGGACTCGTAATAAATGGTGTAGTAGTTGACTGAAAGGGAAATATAACACCTATCATCGACGCAGAGCATAGAATCCATCTCTCACCTCAATATACCGATCTTTCAAACATCCTGTCATACATCACATGAGAACACACTTATCAAGCAAACATTCACACATTTCTCAGGTCAAGATTCTGTCTCCCAAAGAATATCGGGTTCTATAACCCCAACAGTATCTCTTTTTCCTACCCCCCTATCCCCCTCTTCTCTTCCACTTTTCCTCTCTCCCAAAGATGAACCAAGCCACTAGAATTAACCTCATAAACCTTTTGGGAAAGTACTTCTATATTGCGTTAGCGGTCTTACCTGCGTTCAAACGTGCTTCTTTCTGGGTAGAGGACTATATCTAATGAGCTAGTGAATGCCTCTATAAGTTGCTTCATAGAACCAAATGGTTGACTCTTCCATGCACTTTCCATAATCGGTCCATAATGCATTAACTAGATAGACATCTGATTCACTTACAAATATCAACCACATACTCCCAGGTCATGTTTCCAATCCCATCGAAAGAGTATCCCTACGGCCGCACACTCTTCCCCCCAGCCACAACCTCATGCCGTTCCACATTCCCCTTCCTCACCACATCCTCAACCCCCAACCCACTCCTAGCAACCAACCTCCCCTCAATGCCAAACAATCTCGACATCTCCTCCAAACTCCTCCCCCTCGTCTCTACCATACAGTACCTCACAAAAAAGAAAGCAACCACACAAATCCCCGAATAAATCACATAAAGCCCCCACCCAATCACGTTCTCAATCGGCGGACTCGCCTGCGCAACAACATAACAAGCCGCCCAAAGACTCATCGTACTTAGCGCGTTTCCCTTCGCGCGATACGTTACCGGGAAGATCTCGCTGGCATAGGTCCAGGAGCCGACGCCCCAGCTTATATTGAAGAATACGTAGAAGAGGTAGGGAAATGCGATTATGGTGTAGTTTGCGGGGTCCCCGGGGTGGTGCTCGGCGTACCATTGCAGAACTGTTATTCCGATCATGGAACACATCATTCCGAGGACGCCGAGTTGGAGCCAGGTTTTTCGGCCGAGCCGGTCGAAGATGAATATGGGGATCCAGGCGAAGACGAAGAGGACGATTCCTACGCCGCCGGTTGCGAGGTTGGAGGTGTGTGGGTTTGTGATTCCGCCGCCTTCGAAGAGAGAGGGCTATGATGGAGTTAGTTAGTCATGTTTGATGGAAATCGGGTTCTTTCTTTTGTGGAACTTACAGTGTAATACAGGATTGAATTGGTACCAGTTAATTGCTGGAAACACTGCACCCCGATCCCAAGTAAAGTCACCTTAAGAACCGGCATCTTAAACATATCCGACCAAGCCGCCGTAGCAACCGCCCTCTCAAACGCAACACTATCCGCAATCTCCGCCATTTCCAGCTCAGCGGCTTCATCGCCATGGAAGCGAGCTAGCACTTCTCGAGCGCATTCATGTCGGTCTTGTGCTACTAGCCATCGCGGACTAGGCGGAACCCAGAACCAGCAACCCAGGCCTAGGATTGCTGCGGGTAGGACTTGGATGGCTAGGGGGATACGCCACCAGTCTGGCGTGTGTAGGTAGTTGAAGCCGTAGTTGAGCCAGAAGGCGATGAGCTCTCCCAGACAAAGAATCATTTGCTCGATCCCGATGATTCGGCCTCGGATGGCTGGAGGTGCGATTTCGGAGACGTATAAGGGGACGCCGCCGGCACAGGCACCGACTCCATACCCTAGTACAACTCGACCGATGGTGATTTGCGTTATGGAATAAGAGGCAGCTTGGATGATGGCTCCGATTATAAACACCAAACTAGCGATTGAAAGCGTTCGTTCACGACCGTATAGATCTGCCAGATATCCTATTGACATGGCACCGATGAAACATCCGATATCGTAGAGAGATACCACGGCGCCTGTGACCCAGGAATTGGCGGGTTTCATTAAATGCTTCCATCGTGCGTCGGCGACGATTACACCCATTACACCTTGATCATAGCCGAAGAGTAGAGCGCCGATGGAGACGAAAGCCGTGATTGTGTAGACGTAGGATAAGCTTGGTGGGCGGGCGCGTGAGGTTGGGAGGTCGGGTGGTGGTCGTATTAATTTAGTTTGTTTGATTGAGAAGCCCATTTTGAATGTAGATGTAGACTTAAGGACCCGAAAGAAAAGAAAGAAAGAAAAAGAACCTAGTAGTACAAGAGCCCTCCGCCGACTTTAAAACTGCCACCTACCGATTACTTTTTCATCGAATCATGGTTCTTGTGTAAGAAGACTCTGGAAACGCTTTTCCCCAAGTACTAATATTTTGCATGGAAATGCCAATCTTTTCCTTGATACTGGCTTTGGTGTAATCCTTTTCCAAGGTCGAGGAAAGGTTTGCGGTGGTTTTAGCCATGGGGATTGTTTCTGGGGGTAAGATCGTCGTTTGTGGAACTTGGATTGAAGATGCTCGGGGTAAAGGGGCCGGGGTGAATTTGCGGGGTACCGAGCGAGCTTTCGCAACTTCTTCAACTTACCATCATCGTCTTTTGTATGTGGAGGTGTAGATTGTGGAAAATACGGACTCTTTTGAAATGACATTTGGGTAGGAAAGTGTCGCGATATCGTTAGTGTACGATGGTTTAAGAAAGAGATTAGTAAACCTTATTTCAATTCTCCCTCGTTTTTTTGGCATCGAAGGTGGATGAGGCTGGAAATCAGCTTGATGAGAGTATTTTCACATTACTGATCTTTATTTTGAATGTTTCCAGAGTTTCCTGCGTCCTTGGTCATGAAGCAGCTTACATTCTTTGATTCATAGCCTTGGGGTTTTAAAGAGGCGTATGCCCTCCAAAGTATTGAGCAAAGCTCGACCCTAAAGGACTGGAAGGTGCATTCTCTCTTCAAGGTATGAAACAAAGCCCGACACTGCTCAGCTTTAAGGAATGTATTTCTTCAAGGTATCCAACAAGAAAGTCTTTGTACTCAGACTCAAACTTCAGCAAGACGAGCCGATTTCGTAAGAAATTATCTAATAGGATTCGGCTGACTTCCGTAGCATAGGCTCTATTCATAAATCACGCACAAGTAGGATCAAAAACGACCGAAACCTTAATATGATACGGAATAAACGAAATGAACGAGTTTTCTTTCTTTCACAAGCCAAGTCTCTAAGTCACATGGAAGGCATTCCTCAAGTAACAACAGCTGAGTGATTTTTACTCAACGAAAACTACCTGCTATTCCGTTATTGGAAATTATAGGTCCTGGTATAATCACGCGTGTTCCAAGATGGATCCCAACGACTGCCAAGGTCTCCGCTCAATGCTGGGCGCAGCTCCGCCCCACTCCTGTGTTCCTCTGAGCCGCCTTTTACATACTCGACAGTGGCTTCACGACTTCCACCCAGTTGTTAGAAATTCAATATATTGTGATATTTAGGAGCTCGGGGTTGCAGTAGATTCGCTATATAATATAAACGATAAGTTTTATTATTTTCTTTTTGTTTTCTTTCATCTCCAAAGTCCGTATTTCGTTCTGATCTTTGACCACCTCTTGACTTTCTCGTCACTCTTGTCGCTCCTTGGCCATCCTCTTGTCCACCATTCTAAACCGCAAACCGCGACGGCGTAGAGCTCAAAGCCCTTGGCAAACACTCCTTCACCAGCTTCCGCCCTCAAGCGTCAGCGGCCAAGCTGCATGGCCACTCGTCCAACGCCTTCAGCTCAATGTTATCCCGTCTTGGCGGTCGCATTGTCCCTGTCTCCACGATAAAGAAACCTGGGGTAAACAAGCGCTTCTTTCATGATCCCCGGGTGATGGCTTCATCGGCATCCCCGTCGTAGCAAAATGGACGCGTACCCATGTTAGCGCAGAAAAAGCTGGTTGCAGTGAAAAAAGTCGTCTACATAAACCCCCGGCGCGTCGCCGCTCAGCCGCTCAGGGATCCTACTTTCCTGCATATTCGTTTTCCCTCTGTTGTTGTCGCTGTGATTGCTTGTTGCTCGTAATGGCGGACCCAAGCGTTACCAAGGACACGCAAGAAGCCGCCGCCTCGAAAGAGGAAGAGATCTTAGAGGTCGATGGCGGGAGGAGAGGCACTCTAGCGTCTATCAATTTGAACAAGAATCTTGACGCCAAGTACGTTCTCCGCAAGACCCGATTTTTTGAGCTTGTCCTGACCAAGATTATAGGGTTTCTAATCCATTGGCTGATATTCCTCGCGATACGCTCCTAAGAGATGTCGAGGAGTTTGCGACTGAGAAGGAACTCACGGATATTACGCCTCTTCTTAAAAAGGGTGCATTGATTGCTCAGGATCCTTCTCGCTTCGAGCAGATTGAAGACTTGGATGAGACTGAGTTGAATGCGTTGAGAAGTGAGCGTGACCATAAGTGGCGACACCCGCTTTCTTTATACGTCACAATCGTTGTTTGCTCTATCGGTGCTGCCGTGCAGTAGGTGCCCTCCACTTCCCGTGATAATTAAAAGCTAACACTGTCCTAGGGGTTGGGATCAAACCGGGAGTAACGGAGCCAATCTCAGTTTCCCTAAAGAATTCGGTATTGGTGAAGGTGAAAACCCAGGTCACCCTAACCAGGAACGAGACAATTGGTTGGTTGGTCTTGTAAACGCAGGACCATACATTGGATCTGCCTTTATGTAAGGGTTCTCAATCCTAGATTACTAGTGCCTCTATACTAACAATGCGGCAGTGGATGCTGGCTCTCTGACCCTTGCAACTACTATATCGGACGAAGGGGAACCATCTTTCTCTCTGCTATCTTCTGTGTTCTTACTCCTATTGGTGGTGCTCTTACACAAACATGGGAGCAGCTATTCATATCACGTATACTTATGTAAGTGATGGTAAACACTGCTTGAGGTAACTTTTACTGATCAAGTTTAGGGGTATTGGTATGGGTCTCAAGGGTGCAACAGTTCCTATCTTTGCTGCCGAAAACTCTCCCGCTCAAATCCGTGGCGCTCTCGTCATGTCTTGGTAAGTTCATTCACCCACTCCGGACGTCCTGTAATTGACAACCCCTCAGGCAAATGTGGACAGCCTTCGGAATCTTCTTAGGTTTCTGCGCAAATCTAGCAGTTTACAAAGTTGGTGATATCGCATGGAGACTTCAAATTGGATCTGCTTTCATTCCTGCCGTTCCATTGACGTTGGGCATTTACTTCTGCCCAGGTATGTTTTATCAAGAAAATCTAGACATACTTATTTTTAACATACCACAGAATCTCCTCGTTGGTACATCAAGAAGAATCGATACCGCAAGGCGTACAATTCTCTCCTCCGGCTTCGTTTCACCCCTATTCAAGCCGCCAGGGACCTTTACTACATCCACTCCCAACTCCAAGTTGAAGCCGAGATCGTCGGCACCAGCAACTACCTCACAAGATTCGTTGAATTGTTCACCATTCCTCGCGTCCGTCGTGCAACTCTAGCGTCCTTTGTTGTCATGATTGCCCAGCAAATGTGCGGTAAGTACACCACCCTTCAAACCAATCCACCACCACCACCACCAAAGACCGGAATCTAACATCCTCAACCAGGTATCAACATCATTGCATTCTATTCAAGTACCGTATTCCGTGAAGCAGGAGCTTCAGAAAAATCAGCCTTAATCGCATCCTTCGGATTCGGTCTCGTAAATTTCGTTTTCGCTTGGCCCGCTATCTGGACAATCGATACCTACGGCCGACGAACATTACTTCTTTTCACGTTCCCTCAGATGGCCTGGTCCTTGCTCGCAGCAGGCTTCTGCTTCTACATTCCAGAAGAACAAACGGCACATCTAGCAATGGTGGCTCTATTCATCTACATCTTCGCCGCATTCTATTCACCAGGAGAAGGTCCCGTGCCGTTCACATACTCCGCCGAAGTGTTTCCACTATCTCACAGAGAAGTCGGAATGGGATGGTAAGTATTTTGGTGCATTCTAAGCTATGAAAACTGTTAGTTCATTTAACTAACATTTCCCTAGGGCCGTTTCAACATGTCTATTCTGGGCCGCTGTCCTAGGTCTAACATTCCCTAAGATCCTATCAACATTCACACCAACAGGTGCATTCGGATTCTACGCCGCATTAAACGTCACTGCGTTCGTGATGATTTTCCTGTGGGTACCCGAGACGAAACAACGCACCCTGGAGGAATTGGATTATATCTTTGGCGTACCGACCAAGCGCTTTATTCAGTATAATACCACACAAGTAAGTTACCTACAGATCACGTACATTATATCAAGTTTCTTTACACAACTTGATACTGTTTGAGTTGAGCTGAACGATGGACTGATTTTGAATCGCAGGCTTTACCATGGTGGTGGCGCCGATGGGTCTTCATGGATAAATCTGCTAAACTTACGCCTCTCTATCATTTCGATCACGGTATGGCGGGTGCGCAGGATGAATCTTCTCAGGAGGATATCCCTGCGCAAACGGCTCAGACGCCAGAGCCCAAGACTGCTTAGGTGGTGAATGAAGATGGATGGGGATTTGTTTGCGAATTCTCGAACCATTGGAGGTCTTGATAGTTATAATGGGTAATCCTGGAATTTAAGTATTTGGGCTTTGTTTTAGGCAATGAAGGGAATTTGCTTGTTTGTGGGAAGAGTGGTAGATGGAATCGTGATTAGGTATTCCTAGTGAATGATCAGATGTTCATGCTTAATCTAGCAGTGCGGCTCTTGCAATCATCTAATGATATCTATCTGACACACTGCCAAAAATACCAACCTCCATGATTCTACTAATACATACAAACGAAAATAAAAAGAAATCTCTAATTCCAGTCAAACCCCCATCTAACAAGTCAGTCACTGGTATCTTACAACCCAACCCACCAAAACGCCAAACCCCTTAACCCAAAATGCAAGAATGCAAGAATGCAAGAATGCAAGAATCAATCCACAAACCCACTCTCCCCCCTTCCCTTCCTAACGATATTTTCAAACACCTCATCCAAAGTCGCCTTCCCCACAGTATAAAACTCAACCCCCCACTCCTCCTTCCTCCTCTCCAAAACCGTAATCAAATTCCCCAAACTCCACCCCCCATGCTCCTTAACCGGGACCTGGAACCTAACCTGCCCGCCACCCGCTCTATGGATCTTCGCCCCGGGGAAAGCCCCCACGATCGATTGTTCGAGGTTTGCGAGTTCGGTGGAGGTGGTTGAGGGTCCGGAGGTGGTGACTAGATGCAGGTGATACACGTCTCCTGCTTGACGCTTTAGTTCCTCCCGCGGACCGCAGGCAAGCATTCGTGAGCTGACGATTCCGATGCGATCGGCTAGCGCGTCTGCTTCTTCCATGCTATGCGTGGTGAGCACTATTGCGCGACCACCTCCAACGCTTTGGAGTGTACGCCACATAGTGCGTTTTGCGGAGGCGTCGAGGGCCGAGGATGGTTCGTCGAGGACTAGCACTGCGGGATTACCTATAAGCGCTATAGCGAGGGAAAGCTTTCGTTGCGTTCCTCCTGAGAGCGCTTGTGCGAGACGCGATGTATATGGTTCGAGACCGCATGCTGAAGTTACTTGAGCGACGTTATGCGCAACGTCTTTGACGCCTCGTACGCGGGCGAAGAAGCGGAGGGTCTCGGCTACTGTAAGGACGTCTGCTGCGTCGAATTGAGGACATACGCCTAGGTGTGCGCGGGCGAGGATGGGAGAGTGTTGGATGGAGTAGCCTGCGATATCGATTTTGCTTTCTGGGGTCGATGGACGAATCATACCTCTAATCATCGATATCAGAGTACTTTTCCCCGCACCATTAGGACCCAGCAGAGCAAAAATCTCGTTATTCTGCACGCCGAAGGTGACGTCGTCGACAGCGGTGTTTGGACCAAATCGTTTTGTAACGTTTACGACGCGGAGGGCGGAGGAAGCGGAAGTGGCGCGGGCGAGTTCGATGGAGGAGCTGTTGGGGTGATACATGTTCATTATCGAGGTTGCTGTTAGTTCGAGTTCGTCTTCGGGTTTCAGAGGGACGCCGGAGGATTTTCGTAGGAAGGAGGGGGTTTGGAATCCGGAGTCCCACCATAGGAGGAGGAGGAAGAGGAATATGGCTTGCAGGACTAAATAGAGGATCGGTCCGCCGTAGAGTGTCATGGCGACGGGACTGGATGTACCGTGGCAGAGGAGCGCGAATTGGCCTAAGGAGACGGCGAGTCCACGAAGCATGCTTACGGCGGGGGAAACGATTGCGAGAGGGAAGTAGAGGGCGCTCATTGAGGATTGTAGGGTCTCGTAATTGCTTTTGGCTTGGATACCTAGTAGGCCACCGAAGTATGCAAAGTAGAAGATTGTCTGGCCGATTGCGGACATGGCCCAGGCAGTAAGGGCGGAAGAGGCGATCAGAGAGAGGATGTAGCCGAGTATAGTCGAGGTGATGCCGTAGAGGAAGATGACGATGAAGAGGAGGGGAGTGCTATACCACATTGAGCCTGCCAGTGATAGAAGGACAGTTGCTGCGATGCTGATTACCAAAATAATGCAGGTATCGAATGCTAAATGGGCAAGCCACAGAGGAAGAGGTCGAACACCATTAGAGTATTGCATCGAGCGCACATTGCTCAATCTTTCAGCCGTGGGATACAAGGCGAAGAAAGCAGGATAGAAGGACAAAATCAACCCAAAGTAGATGATGAACTCCAGGGCATATGGATCGAATATCTGTGGGACAACAAGTTTCCCAAACATTACGTATCCAGTTGAAATATCCACATTGCTAGTAAGCAAGTTGAAGAGATTTTGCACCATTATGGCGCTGGCGAATCCAGCTTCAGCTTGTACTGCTATGGTAGGTGGATCAGAAAGAAAGACACCGCCTGGCCTGAGGGTTTCGTGATCTTCAGAAATAGCTTTGGTGAACTCATCATAGGTGTCAACCAGTTTGATGGCGTTTCGCACATCGGAAGGATCATTGAATCCAGAGGAGCCTGTAAATGCTGTGTGGCTATTCGAGTAGAGCGATACGATTCGGTCCAACTGTTGATCAGTTATACTGGACGAAGGACCAAGGACCATTCCAATTTTTTGCGTGGCTTGACTTGCCAAATCGGTACGGTAGTTGTAGTCTTGGAAATTGTCGGTATCGAGATGTGGACACAGCATAGTTCCCATGCTCTTGACTAGCAACGGTGCCACTGCCGCACCTCCTATAGCAATGAGTGCAGCAACAAAGTAAGGACCCCACTTTCGTCGTAAGATTCGCCAGCGTTTCGTAAAGAGTAGTCTCCATTGTGTGAATCCAGAGGTTGGGCGGCCGTTAGTTAGATCGCATACGGGACCAACAGTGATCGTTGTTGGGGCATCTGCTGGGTCTTCTTTCGCTTTGCTCTTGCCTTTGTCTTGCTGTCTGTCTTGCTGTCTGTCTTGCTGTCCGTCATGCTGTCCGTCATCTTTAGGTTGAATGACATCTCCTGTAGCCTTGAGAAACACGTCTTCCATGGTAGCTCCACTTATCTGATAATCATCTTCCCCCCTAGAGTCCAGATAGTCCATCAACTCGGCGGCGTCCGCAGCAGTAGGGATACGATAGATTGTTTCATTTCTCGACACCTCTTTCTCAACGGATTCCAAAGACGGCGGCAAACCAGCATTCATGGAGGTCGGACATTTGACAGTATACCCATTTCCATATCGATTCTTCAACGTAGCGGCTGTACCTTCGGCTTTGAGAGTTCCTTTATACATGATTGCAATGTTATCGGATAGAGCGTCAGCTTCGTCCAAGAAATGGGTCGTTAAGATGATTGTTCTCGTCGCGCGTTCGGCTAATAGTACTTTCCAGATACTTCGCCGTGAGATTGGATCGACACCTGTGCTGACTTCGTCTACTAGACATACACTACTTCCGCCAGCCAGCATCAAACCTAATTGTAACCTTCTCTTCTGACCGCCGGATAGTGTCTTGGATTTCGAGTTGGCTTTGAAGTTGATGTCACATCCCTGGAGAATTGCGGTGACGTCGGCCTTGGTGAATGGCGTGGCTGTCTTTAGGGCCGAGAAAATTTGAACGTGTTCTTGACAGGTTAATTCGTCCCTAGAAGGTCAGCTTTGGTCATGATGATTCAATTGTGCTGACTTACCAAAGTACGTTCGTTTGAGGAGCAATACCCAAGCCGCCCGTTGGGTCAATGGTAATCTTTCCGGATGTCATAGTGGATAGACCAGTGATAGAGTTCAACGTAGTTGATTTACCACTTCCATTGGGACCAAGAAAACATAAAATCTGCCCTCGATAGGCGTTCAAACTCAAGTTATTGACAGCCTTCACCTCCGACTTTCGGAACATGCCACCAGTTTTATATCTAAAGATGTGTTAGTTACGATCACACCCCCACCAAATCGAACTTACGTCTTGCAGAAGCTATCGAGTGACACAGTGGGTGCATCCGGGGTAGGAGGTACAGCAAATACCCGTCCACGCGAAGCAGTCGAAAACTTGGAACTCTCTTTCCAAAATGCTAGTAATGGATACCCGATGATTTGTACCAGAGAAAATATCCAAAGAATGTAGCACTCCACTCGCCTGACGTTCCCAGGTGGTTGTTTCATGATATCCGTTGGCATCTGAGAACTTTCGAAGGCAGCCATGTTCGTTATAAAGTATGTGTAGTTGGCTGATGGAAATGCGATACCGAGAATATAGATCATCAGTTCCGGTTGCGATTGGTAGACTTGTGGGAGGATGGCGAATATGATTGTAATCACGGTCATGATACCGCCACTCATTTGAGCCTTCTTGAAGTGAACTGCGCCAAATAAGGCAAAAGAACATATGGCGAGGCCGTTGAGGATATGGTAGATGATCGGTATAAGGGCAGACGATTTCATGAAGACGACAGTTCCGATGACGGTACCGACAGCGAACCAGCCTGGGAGGTACAAGGCTGCAAAGGAGAGGTAGGTCGATGTGAAACGAACGAATCTGGATTTCCTTGCAGAGCCCCCGGGAAACATTGCGTCGATGAGCTGTGACATGCCAAGTTCACGCTCGAAGGCAACATGGCCAACAAGATGATACACAAGTCCAATCATTGTGAAGTTGAAGACGGCTCCAAACATCATCTGGCAGAGGCCAAGGTATGTCTGGTATTCCTCTTCCACGCGTTCGGTCTCGGTTTGGGCGGTGTATAGGATATCATTGACTTGAGAAGGGAGGGCGGTGGCGTTCCGTAATTGCGAGATGTTGATGATCTCATCGTCTACCGCACGCTGCAATGGCAACGTGTAGACCTGTGCACCGTTGTCGTTATTCGCAACCAGTATGTGGCTCGAGAACGATTCGTCACCACGCATCGTGTAGTTCCAAACGCCATCTCGAGAAGGCTCACTGGGGCTTGAATGGAATTCAACGGCCCCAAAACAAGGAGAAATGTTGTCTTCACCCCTCCCACACGCTTTGTTCAGTTCCACCATAGTGGAGAATGTTCGAGCTTCCTTTCCAGCATCGGAGATGATCCGTGATATAGAAGCGATAACAGTAGATATGTCGCCATCTTTCATCCCATTGTCGACGAATCCGATCAAGTTTCGACCCGGCGTGGCTGCTAATACATCTGGTAATGAACGGATCTAATGACATCTCAGCTATCTCTTCTCTCGTAAACAGAGTTCAACCAACTTACTGAATGGGGAGGCCCTATACCGTAATGATTGGGAGTCGAAAAGAAGGCTTTTGAATATCCGACGAGAAGGGCAATAGCTAAAGGAACTAATAGTGCTCGAATGATTGTAGAAAGAGGCCTGCGAACGGCAATAATGAGGATATTCTTCCGGACCAACGCCGAAATCTGTCTGAAAAGCAAAGTCATCCTAAAAAGTGATGAAGGAGCGAAAGAAGTAAATAGTTGTGATAGAAAATAATTAGATGTGGCGTTCAACCGTTAATATAGCGGTGTGGTTAAAAGCCGTTTGAGTATCCATTCCCGCCCACAGACTTTTGACGCGCGGGATACATGGCTGTGCTGTAGCAGAACCAAAGAAGAGCAGGATGTTGGGCAACGAACAAGAGTTCGTTGGAGTCTGCCTTGTAGAAGTTTCAAAATTCTTTCAAAATAGCTTGCCTATTTTGCATCGGGCTATGATACGTTCTAGGTGGATTTGCACTATGCTTGAGTAGGCATCGAAAAAAAATCCTCAAAATGCTAAACGAGAATGATCAGCCTCCCCCTTACTGTGTAGTCTGACTAAAGCGGAAGGTCATTGTTAGTTACAGTGTTGAGTGCACCCCCGCACTGGCCCGGTAACGACAGAATAGGATCATGCTTGACCATTGACCCAGAACAGTCGTATGTAATATAACATCAAACTGTAAGGCCTACCCGAATAGGTTTGGTTACACGTTTTATCCCTTTACGCTGTGTTTTTAACCTTAAAGTTAAAACAGCAAATGTCGAATTTTGTTTAATACCATGAAGTGAATATACCTCCTTAGCTGTAGTAGTATACAGAAGTAATGTCGTAGACTCTTTCTTTTTACCAGTTGATCTCTTGACTTTGGCAAACGCAAGGTTTCCGTTCACCGATTTACCGAGTCACCGAGTCACTGATTTACGTAAGTAATCAGTAACCGAACCTAGTTGAAGGATTGCGAAGATTCCCATGAGTAGGGAACGTTGGGATAGGGCGAGGTATCAAGTTTCATTATTCTCGTATGTTGTGGGTTAGGAACGAGGCTGTGCCAGACACGGTAGCATGTACCCAGGTGTGGTCCGTGGATGGGATTGGTCGATGAAAAACTCCAATGGTGCTTCTTTCGACTTCATTCTGCAGTTGTTGGCGGGTAAAATTCAAAATGTTTTCCAATCCCTCGTCCCCTCCCGCGAATCGAGGATCCTCCCAACAACTTTAAAAGAAGGTTGTTTCAGATACAATATAAATAGTATATCTCCGCGTTTATCACAATCAATCATAAGGCTGACTGGGCGCACATGTCGAAGTAGTGTAGTATAAACCCCGGGAATAACTTCCGGTCTCCACGTTATAACGTGTTCTCGCAACGGACGAGACATCCCCGCGCCTGTATTGGCTGCCTTGGTGAAAACTTTGGAATTAAGATGAAGAACCCCACCAAAGCGAGCATGGCAGTTGTAACCTTAAATAAAGGATTCTAGTGTTGGTTATGAGAATCATGCTTAAGCCCTAGAGAGAGGGAGAGAGACCTTAGTGTATTCATGTCCCTTGACTTCCACTAAACTCATCATACGATAATCGTTTGAGCGTAGAATCTCTGCTGGTGGTTTCCAAGACGATTGAAAGATGGTGATAGGGGTAAATGTTCGGATAGGTTAGGGTCCTCTGTACGCTTTGGCCACGCGGAATCCTACCGACTATACAAGGCTGAACTGACAAATTAATTGGTGAACGGACTGTAGATCGCGCATGCAACATCCGGAACCTGGAAATCTTCTTATTGGTGGGAACTAGAAGAAACAATAAGCGATGAAGTGGTGTGAAGCTCGGGTAGGCCAGGGAGCTTCCACATGAATAGGCTGCTGCGCCACACGACTTGATTTGAAAAAATGACTTGCTGGTGCTATTATTAAAATTGTAATGTTGATTTTTGACTTAAAGCTCCAATGGAAGCGCGAGTCTTGGGCATTGGCCACTGACTATTTGTACTACGTTTTCTCTTCCAAAAAGCCCTTCTTATCACTGGGTTTTCGCCTTGATGATGTCCGCGGCCTATCCTTGAGTTAGTAGAGGAATCGATCTCGCAAAATCGAAGAATTCTCACCTTTTCAGCCACAGCATATACGGTCATGGAAGTAGTAGCTCCGACAAGAGTGGGGAAGATGCTAGAATCGATGATAGTCAAGTTGTCAACACCATACACAGAGAGCTCTTCGTCTACGACACCTCCCCACTCACGAGGCATCTTGGCAGCTGTTCCGATGGGGTGGAAGACGGACGGGTAGATTTGCCCTCTGGCCCATGTTGCAAGGTCTTCATCAGTGCTAACATTGAAACCTGGAAGCAGCTCTTTGGGTTCGTACTGAACGAATTCTTCAGAGCTCATATAGCGGCGCATGAATTTGATGTTCTCTACCATGATGTCGATATCTATGGGGTTTGTCGCGGCACGGTAATCCACAAGCATTTCGCCGGATGGGTCCGCAGGGTCTGGTAAGACGGTACCACGAGACATAGGATGTAGATTCTGGACAGCCCCTCCTGGACCGAACATCATGATTTCTAGGAAGATGACCCCGTTGGATCGCATAAATTTGGCTCCCACTTTTTGTTGCTGCTTGTAACCTTCGATCTGTTCAGGGGTATAACTTGATGGCAGATACTCCGCTGGATCCTGAGATTCGTACGCGTCGGCCAGCCTCTCGAAATTCTCGGGGGAGATAACCGGCATGCCAATCATGGTTGCAAGATTGGGAGGTAGTCCTGATCCAAATTGTCTTGCAGCAAGCCTTTCAGTCGTGTTCAACGGGTCCTTTCCCCATTCATACGCGATTACTGGAATATAGCTATGGTCTTGAAAGTTCGATCCAACTCCCGGAAGATCAACCTTGACAGGAATGTTAGCTTCGTCCAAGAACGACTTCGGTCCAATTCCACTAAGGAGCAAAATTTGAGGAGTGTGAATGGCTCCAGCAGCCAGGATCACTTGTCGTCGGGCCTTGATTGTATTGATGCTCTCATCAGTCTCGTTTCTTGAAACCCACTCAACACCATTTGCCGTGTTACCGTCAAAGAGGATCTTGGTGACTTTGGCTCCGACAAGCAATTCGTAATTTTCTCGATCCAGGCCATCCCAATGCCCGGTTCGTGCAGATGATCGCTGATATGATTTGGGATCCTGTGAAATGGTATACCAGTATAGTCCTGTAGATCCCTCTCCACTGTCGACTGGTACCGTCATGCCTGGCATGCTTCTCATGGCCTTGTAGAGAACCTCTATGTTTGGGTTAGGTGCTTGAAAGCCTTCTTCTGGGGCGATACTTACTAACGATAGGGCTAAGTTTACCCTTTCCAAAGGTAGCGAAGATTTTCGATGTGGTTCCCCAGTATTTCATATCATATGTAATGTTGTATTCTTGAACCTGTGCCTCATCTTGAGGTGGGGTTAAAGTCACACCCTGGGAACAGTCAGCCTTGAAAGAGATAGGAGAATTCCCATTCGTACCTTTTTGAAGTATTGAAGAAGATTGTCCCAAGTCCAAGTGGAATCTGGACTACCAAGGTCTTTCCAAGCATTGATTTCCTCTCTTGTTCCACGAAGGAAAATTTGACCATTCACAATAGAACTGCCACCCACAACACAGCCAATGCCAACACTAAATTGACGGTTATTAAGTCCAGGTTGCTCAACAGAAGTGATGTTAAACATCCGACTAGGGTTCATTCCCGTCTCAGTATCTACTGGGATAAGTTTATCGTCTTTGGGGATTAGGCACTGGTACGATACATACCATAAAATCCATACTCGAGAGCAAGAACGGAATCTATATGACGATAAGCATCGATCAGATTCAACCACTTCTTATTCGATACCCACATTTTCCATCTTCAGATAGTCGATCTCCAACAGTGAGGCCACTCGTGCCACCACCAACGATAACGTAATCATATTCCGTTTCAGTCAGCTGGTCAGCCCTAGTCTTGATCTGAGTAGTTTCGATATTCCGTGCCGGCCAAGCAGAGATCAACGAAGAGAATGAAGCCAGAAAAGACAGTAGAATTGCCCCTCGTGTGGGAAGCATCATTATTTAGAATCTTGGTGCACAAACGCGAAAGGCAATGAGTAGCTCGCGCAAGAAGTGAAACACCACCTCCAAAGATCCCACAAGAGGGAAAAGAAGCCATTTAAGTGATCGCACGCAATGGAATGACTACGCTTAGGTGAGGAAAGGTCAGCACGCCTCTTCGCGAGAGCAACCTTGCCGCCTTCCTTTTCCCACGCCATAAGCTATTAGTCAATAGGACAAGAACTGGTAAGGTCTTGGTTTTGCTAGTTCCTGGAAGAGACCATGTAGAAGAGCGACCGGAAACGGTACTCTTAACCCTTTTCTTCATTCTTGACGAAGCTAGAAACCGAAGCTTTTTCCTACGCGATCAATGTTTTGTGTGGTTATCCTTGGGTTGCATAGAAGATGCCAGGGTTAAAGCCCCGCACCCCACAATACCAGCTTCTCTGCGCGTAGTGTCGACTGCGATTGGAAGCGAGAGAGAAAGGTGTACCTTGTATTCGCATCCTTCGTGGTTATACTTCGTTATCCCCGAGGTTCTAGCACATGTTCAAGAACCTACTAGGCAGAGGTGAACAAGGGACGGCCCGGACGGTTATTTCAACTCCTATGGCACAGACCATGAATTTAATTTCGGGATGTTCCCTGTAGGCCTCTTAAAACCCTTGTCTATAATCGCGTTTGGTAGTGAAGCAGACAATATGCAAATGGAAATGTGGTCGTCTTTTGCTGGTGACTGTTGCCTTCAACGTAACCGGGAAAACAACTAAATCTTGCTTGCTTCCAGGTTTTTACCGCTACACGAGATTCATTGCACCTGGTTCTCGGATCGTAGGGCTATGCATCGGAATCATTGTGCCGCAGCATTA
Organism: Rhytidhysteron rufulum CBS 306.38; assembly: GCA_000467735.1. Lineage (NCBI taxonomy): Eukaryota > Fungi > Ascomycota > Dothideomycetes > Hysteriales > Hysteriaceae > Rhytidhysteron > Rhytidhysteron rufulum. The sequence continues at coordinate 22,897 of AJFL01001311.1, forward strand.
CCAATTGCCGACTATTGATTTATCCGGGTGTAGGGGTCCTGTGGATATTCAGCTAACTGACCTTAGAACTCGTTTAGGTTGGCGAGGCGTCGAACGAATAGCGGTGATTGGGGTGATTGATACCCAACTCATACCATGAGCTGTCGTCATTGGATGACTGCATTGACTTCGAAGGCTCTTAGGTAACTTATGGAGTAATCCATATTACAACCAAGTGTATTGTACAATAGCTAAACCTATTGGTATAGCAGTGTGCAATGCCTTGAATAGGCTAACTTTCCTTTTGAAGCTGCGACAACCTCATGTTTTGGGAATGATGGATGTTTGAGACGGTTGGCTTGGGTACGGCTTGGCGGGTGGAATCACTGAGTAAAGTTATCAATCACGGCACCCTCCAATCGATAATGCCATAGCTAATGCTAATCAGATAAGACAGCAGTAAACTGATGTGCATGTGCACGGACAGGGTACCTGACGGTGAAACATCTGTAGAGCCATTGAGGACAGCTGAGGTTTGGGATATCGCTTGGTAAGGATATGTTTATCTCGCAGAGGTAATTGGAACCGATCGATCGGAGCTAGGAATATTGACAGGTGGTGTGTGGAGAGTCAGAACAGGGGCTCAGACATCTGTATGAAGTTTAGGAACTCCATACAGCTCAATGAGCTTCTTCCATGTGGGGTCGTGCTGAACTTGTCGTGCTCATTGACCCCAATCCAAGCATGACATCATTCGATGGTGACATAAGAAAAAAGCAGGCGGTATGCGGCGAGCTGAAATGGATATAGATCTTGGTGAAGAAGAAAAATGTGATGGTTTGGGATACGGAGAAATCTAGTTCATGCTGCTCCGAACCAAGAAAACGATACGGAGCAGCAATTCACCGAATCATTCTTCGTCAGCCCTAGTGCGGCTCCTCCGACTCTATCAATCAAACCATGGTTCAGTAACCTTCTCTTTTGAACTCCGCCCATCTTCTTTATCCAAATTGCTTTCACCAGAGTCGTATCAGCATTGAGGCTGCTTCGCCAGCGAACACCGAGTTGCTCTCAAATCATGATGGCTGACTGGCCAACCCCGCAAAGTCAGAGCTGAAACAACGTCCAAGATACACCTCAACACTCCACGGCGCAGTCTCAAAACTGCATTGGCATCACACGGCAACATGCAGATCGTTTGGCTGGCTGATCGCAAAAGCAAGAAATGCCTGCGCTCAAAACATCAATGGCTGCTAAAGTGGCTTCTTGTGCGAGCCTAGATCCGTCAATTTGTGCTGCCTAACGCCATGTTCGCCTTCTATGCGGGATAAGCCGTTCATTTACTGAAGCACTCAGCCCGAACATTAGTATGCAACGTCAAAAATTGAGTGTGGTGAGTGTTGAGGAAATACTGATTGGCCGGTTTCGTGTAACTTCAGGACGCCCGTCGATAACGTTGCACCTCTCATGAAGTGTCAACCCCCATAGATGCCCAGCTGAACGGTATATTTTATCCACATGCTAGAGATATGGTAGCGTCAGCTGCCTGATCCAGCATGCGTGTGCTTGGCTAACCAATCCGTGCTCCTTTGCACACTGCGTCTCGACAAGACAGTCGACAAATGGTCCAGTTTTATTCGATAAGCCGGTTGGCTGCGTTTTTGGAAGTTATTATAAGTGATCTTTAACTCCAAGATTTGGTTTGTGGCTTTTTAGCTGAATGGACGCTTCACTTGGCATATACTCAGCCCAAAAGCTGGGGATTGAAGTTGAGACACTGGACGAGTATAAATCTTGCAATTTGCCTGCTCTTTTGCTTTCTTTCTTTAACAGCTCCTCTCAATCACTCAACCCCAAAGACGAAACTACTCTTGATCTCTCTTTCACTTCTTGCTACTCAGCATCCGCTCAACATGGCAGATCCACGATTCTCTGAACAACCGTGCTTCATCCCTCCTCATCCTGATCTCGCTGATCGGCGGAAGACCAACTTCTTGAGAGTGCAAGGCACATCTGAGGAACAAGCTTTCCTGGCAGAGAACCCATTGACCGTTCCCACAGGACTTCTCTTAGGTCAAAATGATGGTACTATCTTCCCTGAAGAACATTTTGAGGGCGCACCTTCCTACAGCGCATTGACTCGGGCGGCTCTCGAGAGGGCTCCTCTCCGTGGTCCAATCAAGTATGCGTCCATTTCCAGTGTCAGAGACTCATCTAATTGTGACTAGGGTTGCTGTCGTTCTTGTCGAATTCACCGACAAGAAATTTGGAGCAGGAGCAAAGAGCCACTTCCAGGATCTCTTCTTTTCCACTGGGAAGATTCATACAGGATCTGTTACTGAATACTACAAGGAAGTATCCAACGGGCTTATCTCTTTGACGGGAGAAGTCGTCGGCCCATTCCGCTTGAACCACCCTGCATCTTATTATGCAAATGGAAATCATGGAACAGGTTCGGCATTTCCAAATGCCCGCACTCTCGCAAACGAAGCACTCAGTGCTGCTGATGGCCAGATCAATTTCAAGCCGTATGATAACGATGGAAATGGTTACGTGAGTGTCCTTTGGCTTCTACTTTAGACGCGACTGGCTAATGCATACAAAGGTCGATGGGTTTATCGTCGTTCATGCAGGCCAAGGTGGAGAGGTAACTGGGAACAAATCGGATATCTGGAGCGTGAAATGGGTTCTCCCTAGCCAGAGGACGGTTGATGGTTCGTTCACTCAGCCACATTTCCCTTATCTCTAGACACTAACCAAAAAACAGGTGTCAAGGTCTATGCCTTCTTGACCATCCCAGAAGATGCTAAGATCGGTGTTTGTGCCCATGAGCTTGGCCATTTGCGTACGAATCTTCAAGCGCTTCAAGAATCATGCTGACTGACGGTAGTTTTTGGCTGGCCGGATCTTTACGACATTGACTACAGTTCGGCCGGTATTGGAAACTGGTGCCTGATGTCATCCGGAAGTTGGGGCGGAGGAGGTGATCGGCCCGTTCATCCTTCGGCCTGTAAGTATTGGCGATCTCGTGGCATTACATATACTTACTTCGGCCAGGGTGCAAGGCAAACCAAAATTGGATCAGTGTAGTGAATGAAACCGAAAATCACAAAATCACCTTGCAGGATATCAAGTCCGGGAAGAAAGCACACAGGCTCTGGAAGAACGGCGACCAATCCGGCAAAGAATATTTCCTCATCGAGAATCGTCAGCTGTCTGCGTTCGACCAATCTTTGCCTGGCCCTGGTCTACTAGGTAAGATCCTCAGTAACACGAAGGATCTCGTCTCTTTTGATCATGGATCCGGCTCTCGATATGTGTTCTTCACACGTTTGGTTCATGATAGCCTTTAGGCTGCGACCCATATGAGGAAGACATACTCTTTTGAGCTTCGGGGACACATCCAAATGGACGAGCTCCTATATAGTCCTCCGGTTGATGGTTCTGACTAACCAATCCAGTTTGGCATGTGGACGATGCAGTTGATAGCAATGCAAACGAAAATCATCCGAAGGTTAAGTTGTTGCAAGCCGACGGTCTGAACCAACTCAACACCAGCACAAGCGGTCGAGGTGACGCCGGTGATCCATTTCCCGGTATCTCAAACAACACCGCTTTGACAGCAACTTCGAACCCAAATAGCAAGTCTTACTCTGGCGAAAATACCTTCGTTTCGATCACTTCGATTCCACGTCCGGCCGCTTCCATCGATTTGAATGTTGCTGTGAAGAGGGCCGTCTTCGCCCCGCAGATTCGCAATGTCGACGCCGCCTTTGACGGTAAAACTTGGGTTTCCATCATCAATGGCAGAACGAGAGAAAACAGTGCTATTACTCTGACCGTTGTCAACGCAGCAGGCGACATCCAGCTGGATCGCGGAAACAACAGCTACAAGCAGCACTGGCAGATCAAAGCCCAACACAACATCAGTGGATCCTTTATCATTCGCAATCGGTGGCTCGGCACCAGTCGCGCATTCATTGCCGAGAAACAGGGCGACAAGATCAAGGTTTATCTTGCGAAATTCCAGGAAGGATCCAAACTCCAGGGATGGAAGGCCAGTCCTCGTAGTGCTGGCAGCAAGGACTACTTTCTCGAGAATGATCTATTTGGAGCAGATCTCGTGTTGGATTCTCAGGTAGGTGGAAATGAAGTTGTTGGGCTCTCTCCCAATGGCAAGGACCCTGGAAGACCCAGTAAACTTTGGTCTATTGCTCCTGCTGGCGCTATTACTGAACAGGAATTTCTTTCTTGAAGCCTAGTTCAGCAAGCCGAGCACTAGAAGACCTAAGTAAACAAGCTCGTACATTCGGCGACTGCAGATTCACTCTCCTTACATGAAACGGCCGTGCTCGTTGTTTGGTTATTGCTACCGTCGTTCCTCTAGCAGTCTTTAGTAACAAATTGATCATACTTGTGCGCGTAAGAACCAACATTGCTCAAACTTTGAGGTGCCGTGTGCGTGATATCCATTTTGAAATCCAAAGATGGTCACTAAGAGTGCGAGCACCAGACCTTTTGGCGTAAGCGCTTCCGTTTGACCGCCTGGGGAGCCGGTGATAGTTCTCATCTCGTTTTGTGTGATTCGTGTATTCCGAAGGTATTTCGGTCGGATTTGGAGGTTGTTTGAAGCGATATGCTAAGCTCAATCAGGATGTTGGATGTGCCTACCTCTTCGATCTGGAGTAGACATGGTAACTTCAAACCTTATTGCGACCACAGTCGCTCCATCACCGCCTCTTCCTCAACCTCATCAATTCCTCGGCGATGAAATGCAAATCCATTCATCAATCCTTCATCTCAGTGCTAAGCGCGTATTGCGAAGTCCGTAATCATCGATCTAAAACACTCACTAGGTTTGAGATTGAACCATATGCAGTCATCATAAATGCTGAAACAACCAACTCAGGTTTCGCACTTTAAAGCACTCCACCGCTTCTGTAGAGCGTACAATCCATCGTGTGCGTCCTGCTTGATCGGGATATATTAAACTCAACCGTGGATACGTACATACATGGAGCGGAAATAAGCTGACCTCATTGAACCGCGTCAGGCGCTCTCACGTACAGGAGCCCATCGCCGCGGCGAAACCCGAACAAGAATGGTACCATGCGACAACGGAAGCCTGTGGATACTGTAGCGCTCGCTGCTGTGAGGGGATCCATAAACGCGCACCGGCTTTGTGGGGTGTGATAATCTTCCGGTGCAGCAATACTTGGATTTTTGGACATCTTTCTGAGTGAGCGTGGAGAAGGAGCAGAATATAGAAATGTCGGTGAGAAGCAGCAAGACACTTTTAGAAAATAGAATACTAGAGCTGTAAGGCACCTTGCTAATGGAGTCAGGGTCTTCGGAAATGGATTGCGATCGAGCAGTAAGCTTCAACGAATGACGAAAGACGATTTCGCCGAGAGCATTGAAGAAACTAACATCTTGTGCTTAACTACTTATCCTGGTATAGTGATGGAGTCAAAACGGTTCCTGAATGTAAGGCTGACTAAGTCACGTGGCTGTGAAAGAAATAAAAATGGACAATCAATCTACGCCTAAAATCTTACTGGTCCGCTCGTAAAATTTCTGCTTTAAGAATATGTTCGCCGAACATGTACGTATGGACTGATTGCGGGTACCAGACCTAATCATACCGAAAAGCGAAATTGAACGAAGTTAAGCACGAATCTTAAGTGTACGAGTATTCTGTGCAAGGCTTATAGTGCGTTCGTCTATCATGGGATTGATTAATCTGTGCAAGGCTGTACCCTTGACGGGAGCTCATTTCCAACTGCATCACATCAGACAGTGTCTGACCAGGGTGCCGAGGTCGGACATCATTGATTTTGCTCCTACCCGATACATACCACTAACGCCGTAACGCGTATTGAGATGCGGGTCTCGCACTGTTTGCCTGGAGGTCTAAAATGTGCGTCGTCTTCGACCAACCATCACACGAGAAAACAGCGAGATTTTGTTCATCGCGTCCGCCAATAATGAACGTGTCGGGCACCTGCACCGAGATCATCAAATGACCTCACACCAATCTGAAACTCCATCATGTTATGGTCTCTTTCGGGGCTGTTTGAAGAAGATACCTTCCTCAATGATAACGTAACATACAAATTGAACAGCGCTGAGCTCCAAAACGGTTCTAGAAATGGAAGGTTGCTTGAGCGACAGGATTCGGCTTGCAGATCTTTGATCGTCCCCAGCAAGTCGAAACGAGACTTTTTGTTTGCAAGTTTCATTCTTTGGCGAGCGCGCATTCCATTCCTCAACAATTCATTTCGTCAGCAAGCAAGCCGAGAACAAAGTTGTCTCTTCATCACCGAGGATCTTGCCATCTTTTCAATAGGCTTTATATAGCATCTAGACGGATGCAGTGCCGAACGTCGTACGGTCGGAGCGATAGGACGAGCTCGCACGACCGACCGTCCTAGAACCGTTACTCCGTATCTACCTTGCACAAAGCTTGTGGAATACGATTCGTTCCAGAAGACTGGACAACCCCGCCATGAACCACAAGGCTGTGAGGCTGCAGCTTGCATCCGAGGAATTGTTTTCGATTTCCATGGGGAGATTCAACACAGCCCAATCCGGGCGTAATACACAGTGGGGAGAGCGTCATCATGTACAGCAACCACATCCAGTGTTGACCCAGCAGATTAGGTTTCGATGCGTTGGACAGACAGGTGGTATGCAAGTACCATCTCCGCCAAAAAGAATGCTGACGGGATGCGCCGACCAGGTATAGGGGAGGAAATGAACGATCAGCCCAGACGCATAAAAAATGGTGGAGAGGGCCAAGCCTTCCCAACGACGTGCAGAAGGAGAAGACGCAGCATGCTGTATCCGTCGTGCGAGATAGCTGGCCGGACGGCTGGCTTGTGTGTGGCCACTGGCCAGGTGGAGAGGAGAGAGGGTGCGGTGCCATGACAGGGAGGCTTCTCGGCTCCAGGTTGTTCGCGATGCTGGTGCCATTTTGCAGTCCTATTCTTAGACAACAAGCGAGAGGCTGTGCTGGTTGCTGATCACCGGCTGCAGCAAGTCAGTCACCACCGCGCAGAAGCTAAACTAAGCTTCACCTCCTGACCTCCCTGTCCTGCTCTACCCACGGCGGAGGCACACACTACCCACTACCCACAGCATGCGGATAGTCTGGCCTGCCTGATCCAGCCCGCTGAGACTATCTTGAGCCTCATGGCCTTGTTCGGGTCCGCTCAGTCTCCGGCTTCCATGCACCATGCACCTTGCACCATGGCCCACGGCCGAGCTGGGTGGTGCTTGAGGGGCAGAGGAGCGGCGACATGAGCGCTGCACGCCTCACGGCGCAAGGCCAAACCGTTCCCACAACAGAGCGCAATCCTCTTGGTTGTGAGCGGGCTTCTCTTGTATCTGACGTCTGTCTTGACCCAATTTCCGATCCAGACGCCACCCTAGGTCTAAGCAGCTCTGAGTAGGATCCTCGCTTTGTCCTGGGACAAAGGAGCTAGTACTTGGTGACAGCGTTCTGCTATTACTCCCCATAATCCGCAGTTTTGCATCATCAGCACACCCAACATAACACCAAGCAGCTGTTCACTGCCCTGCCACCTGCGCCGCGTAGGTAATCTACTTGTCCTGTACTACCATTACCATATTACCTGCCGCCGCCTTCTCTGCAGATTACCTGCTGTACTTTCTAATTTTCCCACACCGTTTGGTTTTTGCCTCTGCACTACTGCAAGCCCTCCCGCTACCTGCATACTACAATCTTTCCGCTCGCGCTCAAGTCCCCTACACATTCGATCAACCCTTTTGGGTGCATTAACCCCCGGCCGGCTTGACACCAAGAATGCTACCCTGCCCTCAGGCGCTGACCCCTCCATTGACCCAAGAGCCAGACTATATTTCCTATACATCCCTCGAGCTTCTCAAGTCATCATTGCTCCTCTTGCAGGTCGAGCACGGCCGCACACCCGAAAAGGCTCGGGACCAACCCAAAGCGGATCATGTTATGGAACCGCCCAGCAACCAAAGGAAACATGGACAACGCAACGATGAGATAGAATTATGGTTATCCACCTCTAATTCGGCCTGGGAAAGACGAATTGCACACCACCAACCATCGGCATATCAAGCGACCAGTGAACGTATTGCACGGGGCCACCGAGCCTCCTCTTCTGAAGACCCTCGAAGACAAAACGCAGATATACCTAGTTTAAACGTCGACTCTGACCCTGCGACGTTACCGAAACAATCCTCGGATACCAAAAAGAAACGCAAATCAGCCTCCTTCCTAAATCTGATGAAAAAGCGGTCTTCGCACCAAATCGAGCAAGCCAGTTCTTTCTTACATCCATCCGCTGCGACTCCACGACCAAGAACCCCGTCCGCCAATCTTTCCCCTTATCAAATTCCCCAAGCCGCCGCTACAACGTCTCAGTTACCTAGTCTATCCATTACAACCTCGCGCAGTATGCCCTCCACTCCGAATCAATATCAGGCATACCAACCATTCCGTCCAACGCCTCAACTAACACGCACCGTCTCTGCGCACGCGAATTTCTCCCCAGTCTCTCCCATTGAACCCCAGTCCTTCCCTCAGCCGTACCAGCCGACTACAATGTCTCCCACAAACTACGCATCCCCGAACGAATCATACCCACCGACGTCATACTCTTACCCGCCACCACCAAGGACACGGCGTACTTTAACAGACTCTGCATGTTTACCAAACGAGCCCACTACAAGGCCGCGACCGCAGACATGGCTCAATCCTGAACCCTTTGATGATGCAAGCGAATTCCGACTCTTCGTGGAAGCAACCAGCGGGCTACCGAGTGACGTTGGACTAGGATGGGATGGTGGAAGTCCATTAAGCCCACCACGATTACATCCTAGTGTTTTTGGAAGCAACAGTACAGGCTGGCAAAGCATGTCCGGAAGACAGTCAGAATGGACCCGGGGACGATCTCATGATAGACTGAATGCGCCATTGCCGCCATTACCACGAGCAGAGAGTGCAGCGACAATCTCGACATCTAACTCTTCCGCAGGAATGGGATTTTCTCAGCCAAGACATCCACAACCTTATCAATCCTTACAATTACAAACCCATAATCTGCCACGAATACAGACGCCGCAACGAACTCCGCAACGAACACCCCAACGTACACCGATCCCAAATGTGGTCAACCTTGAATTGGAGAGGCTAGGGGTTTCGGATGATGATGACAGACCTGACGAAGACGAATTGCCCGACTACGCTACAAGTCAGGCCGAGATGAGCGAGATCAGACGAAGACAAGCTACAGATAGGGCAAGGGAATTGGAAGAGAGATGGGCCAGGGGACGAAGGAGATGACAACCACTCATCCATCTCTTCATTACAAAAGGATATGAGAATCAAAAGAAGGATGTTATATTTCTTGCTAGTCGTGACCCATTTCGTGGGAAGGGAACCCAGAAACAGGACTTCGACCTTTACATGCTTTTATTACTCTTGCTTTTAGCCTTTTTTGCTTCAGAGCATTTGATACCCTCGCTTAGATGATATTGTTGGATTTAGCTGGATTATTTATTGGGTTCACATTATGAGATACGTTTTGTGGTGGTTTCTATGGTGGAAATGTTCAATATGATTTAATGGATTGCTTTACTCTTGCTACCTATTCTTTGTGTTTTGTGGTGCTTCCCCCCTCCTCCCCCCTACCCCTTTCTTCCTTCCATTCTCTATTCATGTGAAATGTAACCCTCCCATCATCTAATTTCTTCATATTGGGAATATCTTCAATGTACTATCAAAGCTTACCCATATGATACCTTAAGCTCACACCCCGTATGTATAGACGCATGTCTTACATGCTAATCTCCAGCTCGTATTCAATACGATCGAAAGCGGGAGATGTACCCGTCTTACTCGCATTTTCTTCTCTTTTTATTCATTCTAATTCATTGTGATTCATGCTAAGGTTTGTCGTTGTTTAGGAAGGGAGGCGTTTATAAAAGGTGAAGGAGTTTTGGGGTTGTTTGATATTGTGATCATTATTATGATGAAGCGGTATTTGTATGTATCTTTGGTTTATAGTTTATGAAATTGGTTAAATAATTTTGAATAGAGGTCATGGTTGTAGTAATTTCACCTAATGAGAATGATTGACAGCGGGTTAAGAGTAGGATCTCACTATCAACATCACGCGCAGAGAAAGGATGTCCACAATATCAAAATCGCTTGTTTATCCTTCCAATGTACTTAGCATGTATTTTAATGAATATAAATAACATAAACGATGAAACTGTTCTGTTAGAAAGGCAAGTACACACCCCTGGTAACAATTTCACTTGTACCCTCCACCTGAATGCACGCAGGCAACAGAAAAAACATATCAGGCATCAACTGATTTCCAATCCACATTTCAACAAAAAATTCCGTCAGTTCCACTATCTGCCTTCTACAGAAATAGCCTATGAATTAAACCACACCCAATCAACTAACAGCAATGGATCAAACATGTTGGTTCGCTGGTACACAGCATGCCCACTGCATGAAGATCATTACCCCTTTCCCACATTCACGCCTTTCTGAATCAGTTTGCGAATCAGTTTCTTCACCCACTAAACCCATCCTACACGATGAAGTAAACCTTAGAATAAACAGAAACCCCCTTACCCACAATCACATGCATGATCAGCAACAACTAACAAAAGAACAAAGGCCCAATCTCCCAGAAACAGGAGTTTAATTGCCAGGTCCCGGGAACTGGACGCCTGAACAGGCACTCTAGCGACGAAAAAGGGTCATTTGTTTGAAACTGATTCAGTACCACAGAGTAATAAATATGAGTTGTTTAATTGGTTGGGACGTTGGGTTATATGACTAGGGAGTTATTGGGTAGAGTTGCATTGGACTTTTAAGTGATGCTTCTATTAAAGGTGATTTTGGGTTTGGGGATATATTTAACTGACTCGATGGAACTAGGTTATTGGAAAATTTAGTATGGCGGAAACTAAAACAAAACCCCTCCTTACTACGTCCAACAAAGCGACATCTCCTTCTGTTTAGTGGTTAAATGCGCTAGTATGCGAAGAAAGAAGGCTCTGGCTAGTTTGCTTCCTGTCAAACCCCCTACCAAGTACCTCGGATAGTTCTGAACGAGCGGGAGACCAGGCCACTAACATCAACAGTTACTCGAACTCTACGTTGAACACTGTGTGGGGAGTAAGCATCATGTAACCCCTCAATCGCGGAATCTCTCGCTGATATCCACGATTTTGTGGATTGGACAAGTTTCACTTCCCATTACATGGTACACCATACACACCCGCGGGCGGGGAACGGGAGGGAGTGCATAGAACAGCAGGGTATGGGTTGAAGATGATTAAGTGTCTTCGATTATACGTAGGGTGAGAAATTGATTGGTGGAGATGGATACTTGGAGAACTTATTAGCCTTGTATGCATCTTACACGTACAGGTACACTACTGGTTGAATGGCGTTGGGATTTTCCAAGGCAAAGGTGTTTGCCACGTATGTATGTATGTACGTTCCGCAGCTCGCAGTTTGGGGGCTAGCTAGCTCAAAGAAGCTTTCTTTGTTCCCAGGGACCGGTAAATTGAGTATGAAGTTGTGTAGCAGTGGCGAAGTACAATACCCAGGGTACGATGCAGTGGGTGTGGGGGGTAAAGAAGCGTCATCACCTGCAGCAACTATATTTAATTAGAAAGCAATGCTAAAGTGTCAATGTACCCGCGTTCACAGAGATAATTACATGCGTTAGCGAGTATGGGAAAAAGGGTAAGCGGGTAAGCATTCATCAGAAATGCATTTCCTGATTATCACAAAAGCGTAATAAGCATCGTATCTTGGATGTACAAATGCGTGTGTGTACTGGGTGGGAAAAGTGGTGTGAAAGTGGCTGTGCAATGGAAATGCATGCATGCGAGACGGGACGGCTCGCGAAGCTCATGTAAGCATCCAATTATCCGAAAATAGAAACACATATCACAAGGCTGTGTGGGGTCTTTAACCTCTTTTATCCATTTGATCGGCCGGTAAGAAAGATAGATGCGTGACACCTTGCTCAAGGGATATGTACTTCATTGCTTTGGGATAGATGGATCGGAAAACGGTGAGAGAGGTGTGGGGTCGGAAATCTTTGTTATATGGTTTTATGCACATGCAACTCGGGTCTTTGGGGAAACCGTTGTAGATCGTAATCAGGACTTGGGTGAGGGGCAATGCGGGTATTTGATTGAATAGGAATATTGATCGTCTATGTCTTCGCTGTGCTGATTGTAAAAATAGAATTAGTGAACTTACCTTTTGGTTTATCGGGCCAGCCGATCGATTTTTGTTTCCAGTGTACGACGAGATTATTCTGCTAACCTTCAATTAGGGTCAATCTAGGGAGGGGTGACGACAGCCTTCCTTTACCTTTCGTTGTCTTCTTTCCCACTCTACCTTGACATATCCGCTCTATGTTCTTATCAAGGGCTGTACTTTCGAAGACCGTCCAATCCACCAGTCGACGGGTTCTCATTAGTGGATTTACTAAGGGTAAAGTGGCGACAGAAAAGACTGGACTCGACTTACCCCATTCCTGAATGTGATAATATTGTGGCTGTGTGGAAGCTTTGACCTGTCCTGCTTCGATGATGAATTTTGCCGTCTTAGTTGTACTACTCATACCAAGCCTGGCCGATTCAAATCTTTTCTGTCTGTCCTGTCGAAAGTTTACGTCTCTTAGAGCATCGTCGTTATCCGTAATGATGTTGTATGCATCTCTCTTAGGAGTAGAAGGTGTTGATTTTGTTACCTGATTATGAAATCTTAAGCCGCTAATGGGAGGGGGAACGATGCTAGGACCGTATATTGCGATCGCGTTCCATGTTGAATGTTGGAACCATTGAGCGATCCATGCCATAGGAACGCAGTCCCATAACTTACCTCCTTCTTTCGCAGCTTTGCCATCGGAAATCCATTCTCTTCTTGAGAATATAGGGACTACATCCGTGATGTGACAAATAGGGTTAACAATTCCGCCCAAGGCAAAATCCTCAAAAGAGAATCCCCATTCTGGGCACGGATCATCTAAGCAAATCTTAGGTTCTCTCAAGTCGCCACGCATCATCATGCCAAATGCATGAACTACTTCGTGAACCAATGTGGTGCCAACGTTAAATGCATATCGTAGCCGGTCGCTTTGAGACTGAGACCGGCGTTTTTGAGATGGATTAATGAAATCCTGGAGTGCTTTTCTAACATGAATGCTTACCGCATATTTGTATCCACTAGACCGAAGGATTCTCGAACAAGTAGGTTTATGAAGGGGTTCACGCCTCGGATCGAGTCTGGTTTCTGCAAAACATGTTTCTTCGGCCAAATCGAATAGAAATTTAATGGAATGAGATAAGCACTCCAAAGCCTTTCGGATTTCCATGATCATATATCTGCGTTCGTGTTCCTTGTATATTAGATGTGTAAAGTATTTCTCATCATCTGATCCTAGGACAGGGCCGTATACCGGACGAATAAACCATTCGAGCATGGAATCATGCTGTAGGAACATAGATGCGAATCTAAGAGGGACTTCTAGTTCTTGATAACGTATTCTTTCTTTGCGCAAATCGGGGAAGTTTTGTTCCCTGAAAATGGGATGGATGGCATTGTTAAGATTTGGTGGTGGGATGGTCCCCCCGAGTAGATGGAAACGATCATTAGTATTAGCAGCGTTAAGAAGTGACGAGACTGCCAGGGTGCGATCGTCCGGAAGAGGAGGGGAAGAGCGAGTTGACATAGCGATGGTTGTAATGATGGCGGAATATTGTATTGAATATTTTCAGAGGCATCTCGTCCGATTTTGTAGATGAAATAGAGCCGGTATCTATTGTATTCGTGGAACAAAGAACAAGGAACAACAAAGAGACGAGAATGACAATGCCTTGTGAATGAAAGGGATAAAGAGAATCGGACCGAAGTAATAATAGCCTCAAAGGGCATTGTCCTGTTGGTTAGTAGAGAAGACTGGTTTTCCCGGAGAGAAATGTTGGAAATAGCTGACCTCTTTCGAAGGATGTAGGAGGTTGGTATTGAGGTCTTTGGGCCGCCTTGACTGGAAGCTTTTGGAGGAGTCCATATCAAACGATCATGCGAGGCTTCCCCAAGTAGAAAATGCTAAGCGGAGGATCTTAACCTAACTGACCATCCACAAGCGAAGGATTCCCCAAGCAACGCTAAGCTTTCTCTACTCATCCATAGATGTAAGTATATCGTTCCTTAATAATTTATTTGCAACTATAAGGTAGTCGTACATTGTGGGTATCATAGGCAAGATTCAACACATAAACTCAAAGGGATTAGTACCTAGCGTTGATACCTTGAGACTTTAGAAAAAAAGTCGTAGAACTTACAGATTGGGACTATCAAAGATCGGCAAACTTCAATCAAGTGTCAAGCTATACGAACCTATCGGCCCTACAAAGGTACCAAGACATGTTGGTTCCCCGGAATTCACGGATCAGGGCTATGAAAGATGGGTAAAGTTCCCTCAAGTGTGTGTTCAGTTGCAAGCTATCGGCCCTACAAGGTACCAAGACATGTTGGTTCCCCACAGATAAAAGCAAACCAAGAAAACCCCCGCGAGCTATTTATCACAGCCTTACAATTAAACAAACCTTCGCGTTTCGCAGGATCCTGCCAGATCCTACGCCAACCCACCGCCTCACATACCTACGTCAGCGCAGTCTATTACAGCCGAAATGCCACCGCGTATCGCCAGTATAAAGACATGCTTCATCTTCACTTTAGTTCAGTATCACCACTATCGCTACATCGCCACATCATCACATCCCCATATCACCAGTTAGGGTTCTGGTCCCATCGTCGTCCATCAATATCCAGTTCAGACTGCTCTCCATCCACGAACAATGTACCTTACCACCGTTCTCCTCCCTCTCTTCCCCCTCCTCTCCCTGACAACGGCCCAATTTATGGTGCAAAGCGCCAAGGTGTGGGTAGAGGAAAAGGGTGAATGGAGAGATACTTGCACCCTGAACGTTGAAGCATGTGGACTCAAGGGCGGAGCGGTGATGTATAGCCACTGGTTCTGCGAGGATGTCATCAGCAGGAATCAACCTTCAGAACAAGCAGGTGACGGATTCCATCTCAACATAAATGTAGTTGATGGTGCTGCGAGGGCTATGGTTTCGATGGATGATAATAGCTGCATTGTTTCTTGTAACATGGATATGAAGAACGGTGGGCAATGCCTTCCGGACAAAAACAGTAAAGTGGTATGTGGTCCTTTCGTTGGGATGGAGCGTGAGATCACGAGCTAATGTATTTTGATAGAGGAGAGAAAGAAGAAGCAAGCGAAGCAACGGCAGTGCCTGACTGGTTAAGGAATAGGATGAGACACCTTGATGGACTGGCGAAGCGGGTTTACGCGCAATTAAAGATGAAGCTTTAATAGCAATGTTTAGATGCCCTCAAGAGCATTGAAAGGGTGATGATATGACGGTAGAAAGGTTATGTACTTGCTCATGTATATAAAATGCAATCAGGATCTGATCTCTCCATCGTCCTTTTTCCCTGCGCAGGTTGAAGGTGTAACAAGACGAATGTCCAAGTATTGTAAGTGGAACACGTGCTAGGAAGTGAAGGCAAGTTTGTTAGAATTGGGGGTGAATAAGTTGTAGCCCTGGGTGGTAGAGAGGTGAGTTTAGACACACGAGGTGAATGATGACGTTCCTTGGAGTGAAAAGGGAACAACCTGCGCTAGTCCTATTGAGGCTAGCACGGCTGGTCACCTGCTGTCGCTCTACCCCCGTCCTCCCGTCAGTCGCGTCGCGTCTTTTTCCATTCGCTTCTATCCTCCTCTCCTCAACACCTCAACACCACCCGCACAACACCTCCCCTGTCGCCCGTTCCTGAGCGCAGCGCGTGCGCATCGTCCTAGGTGTATCCTTTCACTTTTTCCTTGACCCAATCCTGCTCAATTCATTCGCTTCATCCTCTTCTTTTGCTCGTCTCCTTACACGCGATGAAACCCCGCACTACCCAGGTACCGCGCTGAGACCGTTTCGCGGCATAGTCTCACCCCTATGAGCGTGCAGTAGTGACGTTCGTATCAAGTACGGGAAGATCTTTGATCGATACCAACATCTGGCAATATGGAGTTTCGTAAACTCCACGATGCTGCTCGTGTGGTTCGACCTGATGCTAACCTGGATCCAAAGCGTTATTGGATGGCTATTGTCTATCACCATTAACCCAACGAAGCTTCTCTGGGAAATGATTTCCTATGGTTTAAAACCAATGCTGTAAGTTCGCTCTGTACTCGTGCAAGATAGCATCGCTAATGACGACTAGAAAACTGTTTTTTAGAGCTCTACAACGAATATTAAAAGCGAAACCCTGATGCCCAGTTTGTCCTGAAATTCAACGGCCAGATACCTGCCTTGGATAAAAAGGTCAGCGATTTGAATATATACCGCGACAACACAATCGCGTTACGAGCTGTTCTTCGAGACTCCGTGAATGAGGTTGATGTGCCTGCCAATCCACATTCTCCTCTACAACCTATACAACACCAACTCACCAGTGAACCCCGTCTCACTCCGTTAGCGACTGGCGGATCTGGTCTCAAGGCACGCCAATCTTCAGAGGTAGCTCCTGGTATCCAGACAACAAACATAGTTGCACCATTTGTGGGTCAGAAAGAGAACATACCCTAGCCTCTCCCAGCATCACCTACTAGTTTGACACCAATTGAAACTCCTATCATGGGTCGGAGAATCAAAACCGAAGGTGTTAGCCCTTACATGTCGCCCTATAGCGAGGACAATATTCAGGCAGAATTACGCACCACGGAAACGAGCGAACCTGATATCAAGTTCGACGCACAATTCGATTCCCAGTTTGATTCCCAATTTGACCCTCAAGGTGACGCCCAAGACCCACAAGGGGATGAAAATCTCAAAACCGAAAATTTACAGCAGCTTCTAGCCGAACCAGATCCCGACGTTATTGAAGCGGGAGTTTGTAGAGCTCAACGTGTCCTCGACTCTATCAAGGAATCCCTCACTCAGCATGCTGGCAATGAAGACACCAACGCCTGGGTCACAGCCATTGCGAATCTTCAAAAACAAGCCATCCGTAAAAAGACTGTTGTTGGCGTCGTTGGCAACACCGGCGCCGGCAAATCCAGTGTCATCAACGCAATGTTGGATGAAGAACGTCTTGTGCCAACGAACTGCATGCAAGCGTGCACTGCAGTTGTGACAGAACTATCCTGGAATGATAACGACGATCCCGGTTCACGATATATGGCAGAAATCGAATTCATTGCTCCCGAGGATTGGGAAAAGGAATTAAGGACGCTCATGAAGGACTTTTTGGATGAAAACGGACATCCTTCAAGGGATACCGTGAATCAAGACACTGATGCCGGCATAGCTTAGGCTAAGTTTCAGGCGCTGTATCCTCGAAAGACGAAAGACATGTTGGTCGACAGCTCCGTGGTGATTCTAATGCAAGAAGAGAGCATGAGAAAGGTCTTAGGCAAGACTGTGGATCTCAAAGCAAGCGAACCAAGTTCCTTTTATCGGGACCTGCAAGGCTATGTCGACAGTAAGGAGAAATCGACTAGGCGCGACAAAGACGACAAGAGAAAGAAAGAACGGAGAGAAATGGAATTCTGGCCACTCATTAAGGTCGTAAAGATTTATACAAAGTCTTCAGCCTTATCGACCGGAGCTGTCGTAGTCGATTTACCGGGTGTCCTCGACTCTAATGCGGCTAGGGCAGCGGTCGCTCAAGGATACATGAAACAATGTACCGGTCTTTGGATTGTCGCACCAATCACTCGCGCAGTCGATGATAAAGCAGCCAAAAGTCTCCTCGGTGACTCCTTCAAACGCCGGTTGAAATACGATGAGACATACTCACAGGTCACCTTCATATGCTCGAAAACCGACGACATCTCTATCACAGAGGCAGCAGACAGTCTTCAACTGGAAGATGAGATCTCTGATTACGACAAGCAAGCAAAAGAGTTTAATCAACAACTCGAAGAATTCGGCAAAGAGATCAGGTCATTGCAAGACTCCCAGGAAGTCTACCAAGAAGCCTTCGACAACGCCGATGATGAGCTTGAAGAATGGGAGAAGCTCCTGGATGATGTTCGCGATGGAAAAGAGGTCTATGCGCCTAAGAAGTTAGGAAACAAACGAAAGCGGAATAGAACGGACAAGAGCCGCAAACGACCCAGGATCGGTTCCGATGTAGAATCTGGTGATGATTCAGACTTTGCCGAAGAATCTGATTCGGACCAATCTGACGATGAGATCCGACCTCTGCTAACAGAAGATGAGATCCGCAAAAAAGTCGATGAGCTAAAGGCTTCCAAGAAAGCGTCGCGACGAGAGAAGAATGATTTAGAAGCGAAGATCAAGCAGATTCATCCCAAAGTAAAGGAAGTCAAAGAGCAATTGGCTGGTGTTCGTGCAGAAATGAACGCCATATGTATTGCGGGTCGCAACCAATACTCCAAAGGAGCCATTCAGCTCGATTTCGCCGCTGGTATCAAGGAACTAGATCAGGAAAATGCAGCTGAAGCCGACGAAGAGAACTTCAATCCGGACGAGGACATTCGAGACTACGATCAGGTAGCATCGTCCTTGCCAGTGTTCTGCGTCAGTAGCCGAGCATACCATAAGATGTGTGGCCGTCTCAAGAAGGATGAGCCTGTCCCAGGGTTCAAAACTCCAGAAGAAACCGAAATTCCTCAGCTGCAAGCCCATTGCAGGAAAATCACCGAGCAAGGAAGGCTGCAGGGTTGTCGTGCATTTCTCAATGGGTTTTCCCAATTGCTGAATTCTTTGCATCTCTGGGTGTCGAACGACGGCACAAAGATGAACCTATCCGATGCCGATAAGCGTAAAGAAGTTTATTTTTTAGAGAAGAAGCTAAAATCGCTACGAAGTGTAAGTTAAATCTATAACTGTCTTCATTCGATACATGCGCTGACTATCACTAGGGTCTTAAGAAGGTTGTGGGATCATGCATCAAAGCGATGAAAGAAGGTTTGCAGGATCACATCTTCGACAAGTTTGGAGACGTAAAGAATGAAGCCGCCAGGAAAGCACCAGAGACGGCTGATAAATGGGGTGCTCACAAAATGTATGGTGAGCTTCATTACATAATTTACAAGGCTATCGTTAGACGAGACAGTGTTTACACCTCGCCTACTGCTGGATTTCGAGACTTCAACGCCGAGCTGTAAGTTGATATCAACATAAGGAAGCGTGTTTATGCTGACCATTACATAGGAATGAGCCAATCGATAAACGCCTCATTTCGGGATGGGAACGGGCATTTCAACGACGATTGCCTCAAACCTTGAACAAATATTCGAAATCTTCCGCAGAGATGCTAAGGGCTTTCCATCGCTCAATCGAATCTCACGCTCAGCAAAATAGTAGTTATATTGCGAGCATGCAGATGTTAGGAAACCAACTCGCGAACTACGATCATCTATTTGCGGATTCTGTAGAAGGTCTTCTAAATTTCATCAACGATTGTCAGCGTGAAGCAAGCCGCGAGTTCGTTCCTGCCATTGCTAGGGCTATGCAAGATGCCTATCAGATCTGCGCCGATGAACGTGGTATGTGTCCCATTATCTTGTTTTCGTCACCGACTAACCCTTTGAGTAGGTCCGTGATCCTTGATGCGAATGAAGGCTTCAATGTCTAGTCACGTCGATGATGTCAGGTACAGCATGTTCGATGATGCCACTGAGGACGTCAAAAACTCCTTAATCCAGATGCTACCGAACCTTGGAGTGCTCATGGGAAACAAAGCCGACGAAGTCTATCTCAACATGCATCGGGATTACATGAGTATCTTTGGCGGAGCCCAGGTCGCTGTCAATCTGCCTCAGACCCAACGCATGCGCGAAAACGTTTACTCTCTTATTCATTCCGCCGATAGTAAACTTGTTGAGAATGGTGGAACAGCTACAGATAAGAAGGAAGAGGAGATGAAGTTTGAAGACGAAGACCAGATCTTGACTGAGTTGCCTACCGTTAATAGCGAGCGGACGTTCCATACACCGACTCAAGATGTTGGAGACGGCCAGAGCTATGAGGACTTTTTGCCCGAGGACGAGTGAGAGCAGAAAGCCCATAATGCCTTTATGGGGAATTCATTCTCCTTCACTTTACTATGTACCTGGTGTTCTGTGGGATCATGTCTTCCTCATTTTTCGAGGATGTCGGAGCGAAGCTATTGAAAGGAAAAATAGATCTGGCGTTTGGGCTTTACAGTCATGAATATGTCACCACGGTGGATTGTCATGACGGTTGGGTTCTTATCCTGTGGGTTTTTTCTCTCTATCTTGGCGACAAAGGGTATGTGATACGTGGAGTTTCGGTTGGACGGAGTGAGAATCTCTGGGTCTCTGTTTGGGACTCGGGGATTTACACTACGTAGACCATGTAGGTAGGTATCAAGACCTTACAAGAGTTCATATCATATTATAGTATTGGGCGCTTCTGGATTTTGCAGTTGATGCAATCTTCAGGATGCTCTCTTTTACATACAGAATCAAATATAATACTATTCCTTAGGGTATTCGATTTATTGTGAAAGTGTATCTACCATTATCCAATAACCTCATCCCTTCACCCCACCACCAAGACAAGAGGGC
The DNA here is from genome assembly GCA_000467735.1 of Rhytidhysteron rufulum CBS 306.38. Taxonomy (NCBI): domain Eukaryota; kingdom Fungi; phylum Ascomycota; class Dothideomycetes; order Hysteriales; family Hysteriaceae; genus Rhytidhysteron; species Rhytidhysteron rufulum. The sequence continues at coordinate 43,560 of AJFL01001311.1, forward strand.
GCAGAGGGCGCAACACCCAAAACCCAAAGTATGCAAGGCGTCTAGTTTTGCTGCAAGGCGTGCGGGGAAGGCGTAAGTGCAAAGGGGATTCGTCGCCCTTTCGCTTCGCAGAATTGAATGGGTTTGATAGGTTCTTGCCTTTTTAGGCAATGTTTCAGAGGTCGCATTTTCTTACATGCATAGTGTTTGCGTATAAGCTACGTCTTGATCGTGCTATGTGGCCTTCTCTTCACTGGCAGCATTGAAGAGAAGAGAGGGAAAGGGGCTGGTGGGGAGATGGGTATGATCCTACTTGGGTATACGATGAAGGCTGTGAGGAAAAAATGAGGATGGAGAAGATAATGAATGGTTTCTATCCATTAAGAAAGCAGAATATACGTTAACGAATACGATTTGCTAGTGAATTCAGCCCACTTCCACGTACATTTTGCTGAGTGCGGTTAGAGTGATTCGTGGATTGAGGCACCGCCCGTGATTTAGCGGCGCGGCTGAGAATGTGCGGAGGAGACGGATCCACCTATATCTAGATAAATGGCAACGCCAACGCTACTTATCGAAGGGCAGCTGAATTGTCTACTTGCCACACCTTTCTTGTATTATTCTATTCTTCATTCTTCAGACGACCGACAGTAGAAGGTTACGAGTATTCGTATACTAACTATACCTAGACAGGTTCGCAACGAGCTGCGGAACTTACGCGCCACGTAATACAGGGATTCAGCCATTAAGATTTAAGGTTAAGCGGGAAAGGCCCCCAGGAGGTGACACAACAAAACCTTGGACGTGCATGCAGCGTCTTTCATCATAACAGCTCCAGCTGCACTCAAGTCGCCTCGAAACCTCGAAACCGGAGTCGCGTACACCATCTACGAACCCTCAATGCATCGATAACAACGCGCGACACGAAGAAGAATCTAATTTAACCGACTGGCCATCGTCATGGCCTCCTCAAGCGGGAACACATCCCCAACAACAACAACAAACCCAAATACTTCGAATAATGTACCGAATACTAATAATGCCTCTACGACTCCTACACCGGTACCTTTCCCTCCTCCCCCAGATACTTATACCCCGATAAATACAGCGCAATCCCCGGTGCAGACCTCCACTACGACCCCGACTACGCCCTCCCAGCCTACCCGTCGCTCTAGAACCTCAACTACAACGTCCCTGGCTTCGGAATCGAGTCGTCGTCTCCGTGCCGCGAGTATAAAACTTATGGAGGCGGATCCACCTCCGGGGATGTGGGCTGCGACGGGGAGTGTAGCGAGTAAGGCGCCGACGTTGGTGGATATACGGAGAGGGAGCTTTGGCGCTGGGGGGTGGCAGGCACCGGATAGGAGAGATACGGGGGATGCACAGGAGGGGAAGGGGAATGGTGGGATTGGGAGGGTGAGTGAGGATGTGAGGGGTGAGGAGAGAGGGAGAGGAAGTTTACCTGGGTATGAGAGGGTATCATTGGTGGACGAGGGTGTGAATGGTGATGAGAAGGTTAGGAATGAAGAGGTTGAGGGTGGGAAGGGGAAAGAGAGGAGTGGGTCTATGGAGAAGAAAGAGGGTGCGCAAAGCCAGGTATGTGTCCTCTATACGCGTTACTTTCACCCTTCCGCGGTACATCACTCCCAGAATATCACCCAACTAACTCTCTTCAGTATGCAAACGGTTATATCCCCCCACCAAAACTCCCCTGGACAACCTCGACTCTAATCGGTCTCCGCGCCTTCTGGAAATGGTTCCTCACGCCCTCGGGCTTCCTCATAACCCTCTACGGCCTCAACGTTGTCGCATGGGGTGGTATGCTTTTCCTACTCCTCTGCAACGCCGCCCCAGCAATGTGTCATCCCACCTGCGACGATATCCAATCCCCACGCCGTATCTGGGTCGAGATAGATTCACAGATCCTGAATGCGCTCTTCTGCGTTACGGGATTCGGATTGGCGCCATGGAGGTTCCGCGATTGCTACTGGTGGGGATGGTGGAGGCTAGGGAGTCGAAAGAACGGGGCATCTACTACTGGTATCCGACGACTTGCTGGTATTCATCGAGGCTGGTTCCGTTTACCTGGCTCGGACAGGCTGGACGCCGAACTAGACGCTTCATCAGCGGACAGAGATAATACCGCGATTCCCATCCCACCAGCAAAGATACCCGATCCACCGCCAACAGGTGTCAGGGCGCCTCCAACCCGCAGCTGGAAAATGGACTTCGTGGTATGGATGAATGTATGGAACACCTTTTTCCAGATCATACTATGTTTCTTCATGTGGCACTACAACCGGTACGACCGACCATCCTGGGCGACAGGCTTATTCGTCGCAATGGGATGCATCGTCGCAGGCGTCGCAGGCATCGTGATGTTCATCGAGGGCAAGCACGTCAAGAAGGTGGAAGGGGTGCCGGTCAAGGTGGAGAATAACGGGGACATTGAGGCTCAGCGGGAGAGGGAGAGGGCCGGCGCTGACGGGACGGATAAAGCGGCTAGGGGGCTCTTGAGCGCGGTTGGTTGATGGAGATGTGACTGGAGGGTTGTAGGTAGAGCAGCTTGGTGTGTTTGCTGGGCAAGGCTGTTTGGGGGCCTTGGCGGGGGGTGTTTAGGGTAGCGATTGTCATGTGGTTAATTCAGGTTTGCTTGCTTGCCTTGCTTGCTTTGCGATGGCAAAAATGCTAGCTAGCTAGGTCTTATCTTTCCTTTGCCGAGTCGTTTTCTCTTCAGCTGAGAAGTGCAGTGAGAGCTACATGATAAATCACGAAGAAGACGAGGTCAACAAACATGGTGAAAACTACCATCGATCGAAGCGTTCACCTCTATCTATCTATCTCGTACGAGGGAGTTTGTTACCATGTATTCCTCGGGTCTTCTCGAAACCAAACCAAGTCCCACAAAATAAGGTGTTAGAGTTAATGGGTAGGCAGGTGGCAGGGCAGGACTCGGAAAACCAAGCCGAACGAACCCAAGATCTCAGCATGACGTACGCGGGGCACACGCACACGGGCAGGAAGGATGCCTGCTTGGATGGATGGCAAATCCCCAACGTGATGGATGATTGGGCACGAGACCCTGCGTGAGGTGCTGTTATGGATGGTTGCACCGGAGTTTGCTGGCTGTTTTTTTATTTTTAAGCAGCAGGCAGACTCACATCCAGGCTGTCTTTTTTCTTCTACATTTCTCTCTCTCTTTCTCTTTCTCTCAATATCTCGACATCTCGATATCTTTGCGATTTTTGTGGCCTTGAAGTGCGCCTTGTTGATTATTCTGCTCGTGGTTCTGAGGATATTTCTAGCTAGGCTTGTTGAAAAGCTTACGAGGATACCGGAGAGAAAGACGAGAGAAAGACGAGAAAAAGAAACTCATCATGGCTTCAGCAGAATACTACTACGGCGAAGGAGCTATCCCTCCGCCACAGCCTCAACAACAAAACTACCCCCCACCACCACCACCACCTCAAAACCCGTACCCAACGACCCAAACACCCCCCTCCAACTCCTTCCAATCCAACCTACAACCCCCACCCGGGGGAGGAACCCCACAAATCTACACACCCCCTTCCTACGACTACGACCCCTCCGCCTTCCCCGGACCCCCTCCAGGCCCACCCCCAGCATACCAAACCCACCCACCAGGACAAATTCAAACCTACCCTCCCCCGCCCCCATCAACCCAGCAACTAGACCCTTATAACCAACGTTTACCATCACCAACTCCATATACCAAACCCACACCAGCCGCGCAGCCGATCCCTCAGCCTCAGTTGCAGCCGCAAGGGTATTTGGGTGTGCCCGGTCAACTGGTTCCCGCGCGGCAGAGAGCGCATTCGCAGCCGCCGAGAGTGAGGTTCGAGGGGGATAGTGAGGAGGATTCGGGGTCTAGTACAGAATTCGAGCCTTCGGATGAAGAAACAGATCGAGAACATGGACGCAGCCATCGCCATCGCCATGGACATCGCCACAGTCACGGCTCGCATTCTCGCCATTCACACTCCCACTCCCACTCCCACTCCCACCACCGTCATAGCCACTCCACGGATTCCCGATCCCCCTCCCCCTCTCGCTCTCGCTCAACGTCCAGCTCTCTAGAACAAGAAGACAGAGATAGAGAAAGAAGACATAGGAAGCATAGGAAGCATAAACACCACCACCACCACAAACACGACACCAAAAACCGCGACACGTTTCTCGGAGCCGGTGGTGGGGCGTTGATAGGCGATGCTATATTGCCTGGTCTCGGTACCGCGGCGGGATTGCTTTTGGGCGGGTATGGGGGACGGAAGGTTGCGCTGCGGCATTCGGGGTCTAGTAGGGATGGGGAGGGGGATGGGGAGGAAAGTGGGAGGAGGAGGAGAAGGCATAGGCATCATAGGTCGAGGTCGGAGGTTAGAGGAAGGGATGATGGGGGGGATGGTGGGAGTGGGAGTGGGAGTGAGGGGGAGTGGCATTCTAAGGGGTATTGGGAGGGGAGGAGGGATATGAGTGGGGGGTGGGATGAGGATAGTAAGACGTTTAAGAAGGGGTTGGCTGTTAGGTGAGTGGGTAGATTGGCTATCGGTTGGTGGGTTGGTAGGTTGGTGGATAGATCGTGAAGTGTGTTATGGTGATTTGTTGGGTGTGGATGTGTGGATGTGTGGATGGGAGATTGAACTTTTATTAGAATTTCCTTTTGTAATGTTCTTGGGTTGGCAGGGTGGTGGGGTGGGTGGAGGGTTTGGTATGATGGGTATGATTAGTATGGTTCCCTTTCTTCACTTAACGAATTATGACTTCTTTCTTTACCTTTTTATTGTTCTATCTAGATTGTTCTTAGGATAGATATCTATATATCTATTATGATTAATGATTAATGATGGATGAGGATGTTGATGGGTTTATGTGATATGTGGTTTAACTTGACTTGAGTTTCTATGGAAAGGCTTATTCTGGGTTTTATTTCAGGCGTATGGTAGGGAGGATGGATTTTTTTTTTTTTTAGGGGGAAAGGGAGGGAGATGTTTAGACTGCAGTTGTTGGATTTGATGGATAGTTTTATGTAGGTATTTGATTATATAAAAAAGTATAAAAAATTTTAAGATTTTAAGAAGGGAGAAGCGTGTAAGTGAATGGATAAGATGGGATCCGTGGTTTAATGGTTTAATTAATATTTTAACTAAAGATATTAGAGTTCTATATAGATAGTAAATTGATTGATCGATTATAGTTCTAAGTGCTAGGTATTGTATGTATGTATAGTAATAAACAATGCACCTTTAGTTTATCTATTAACTAGTTGTTATTCTTCTAGTCGTATATATATATATATACATGCATTACAAAACGTAGGAAAATTCCCACGTTTTCAAACAACAACAACAACAACAACCTTAACTAGCCTTAACTAGCCTTAGGAAAAAGAAAAAAGATCTTCTATTAACTCAACTCAAAGAAAAATAAAAAAAAAATAAAATGAATTAGTTACCCTACTACTTATTACTCTTCATCCCTACTACATAACCACCACACTCTGCACCCACAAGGAGAAAGAAAGAAAGAAAGAAAGAAAGAAAGAAAAAAAATCACTGTCCCGTGCCAGACTCGAACTGGCGGCCTTGGGATCGCTCCATCCGTTCAGGATAGTCATAGTATGTTATGTTTAGAAAACCCTATGAGACCCACGTGATAACCAACTACACCAACGAGACATGGAATTTGATTGGTTGATATGTGGCTGTTTAAAATTAACGTACTTCTATCTCAATTGCTAAATTTCTCAATCCACCTCTTCACTCTCGTTAGCTGGATGGATGAGCTAAGGGGAAGGAAAATTTAGAATCCCAACGAATCTCGGTTCCTTATTGTAGAACCGGCGAGAATTGGTTTGATTCGTTAATGCCAGATCCTAGGTTTTGTGCGGGTAAATTCCCCACCCACCCACCTGAACACACACATCAGCGCCTGACCGGTCGGGCAGTCATTCATAATCCAATCCAAGCCAAGCCAAGCCCGCTCGCTCGCTTGCTCGTTGGTATCCCATTCTATGATTGGTCAGTTCGCACACCGCTAATACATCTCCCGCGCTACCCAGATGAAGGTTAGGTGGGGTACGTATGGACAGGGGTGAGGGGTTCTCACACCGCATCTACGGTCATGTGTATATATGTGGGGGGGTTTTTTTTTTATCAATGTACTTGTTTGGGGATATGGGTTTATGGGGATAGTAGCACGTGGTTGAAGTGATGGATGGGAGTTTTGTTGGTAACTTGTGGAGATTGGATTTAGGTTTTTGGAATGAAGGATGGATGGATGGATGAAGGAAGGAAGGGGTAATGGGTATCTATCTATCTATATTTTTGAAGAGCTGAATGAAGTGAACTGAAGAATTGCGAAATAATGCTGAAGACCTATCCGTCCGTCCTAAACGCTAAGATATTTTCGCCGCCGAAGAAAAAGAAAATAAAAAAGGGAGAAAGAAATATTATCTACGGATATTTTTCTATATACATGAATAATTCGTGTCGTGTCATCGTGTCATAAAATATGTTCAAAAAAGTGTAAATGCCAAAAAACGAACAAAGTAGTCCAAAGACTACGACGCATTCCCAGGAAACTCCAAATCCAGGACCCTACGTCTAGGAGCAAGGTCCCCAACAGCTTCAGGCCAAAACACATCTTCATCCATACCCCACCCCCTTTCGCTACACTCCCTCTCAACATCGTAACCCGGTAACTTGGATTCCGGGTGCGTGTCGATGGCTGTGAATCTGAGTTTGGATGACTTGGCCAGGAATCGGAAGAAAGTGAGTTCTTTGTGGAATTCAGGGGTTGCGAAGTCGCCCTCCACAACGATTTCCTTCAGGTGTGGCGTCACTTTTTCGGAGTTGAAGGTTTGGATGTACATGAAGAGGCAGGCGCTGAGGGTTTTGAAGCGCTGATGCGCTTTTGTGATGGTGAGTTTGCGGAGGTTGGGTGGTGTGTTTTGGATTAGTCGCATTAAGGTGTCTTCGTCTGGTTGAGAGGTGTTTTCACCAGGGCCCACGAGAAATAGGGATGAAGCTTTTAGGTGTTGCACTGAAGCGAGGTGGTTGAACTGTAAGGAGTAGTAGAAGGTTTTTACAGAGTCGTCGTGAGTGATGGAGAGGTTTTTGAGCGAGTCCTTGTGGAGGGTTAGGATACGGGTGATTTCTCTCATGTCGATGTTGTCGCCTTCACTACGATCGTGGACCTCGTAGATGAAGGTTTGGAGAGCCGTGCAGCTGATGATGATATCCCAGAGACTGCCGGTTAGGAAGGTGCTTCCACGGGCCTCGAGATGTTCAATGGGATATGTTTTGATCATGCCCGATTGGCGTTTTTCAGTCAATTTTCGGATGAGGGATCGTTGCATGAAGATGAGTGGGTCGCTCGTTTTCCTTGAAAAATCTCCTGGGCGGTACAGATAGAGTTTCCGGGGTTGGAGGATGTGGATATAGGGTAGGACATATCGCTTGTCCATGGGGATCTCTGATCGGGGGTTCTTTAGTCGCCATCCTTCCAGCATCACTTCGTCTATTGGATGCGAGCAAAGGGGAGATTCCTTGCTCTTTGACGTCCGCCCCAGCCTTTGCGTGATCCATTTGGGATCAGAATTCAGAACTCCTATATGCAACCGTTTAAGCTTGCTCAGGGAGGGAAAAAGCAAGGGTAATAGGGCATCCCGGTTGGCATTTTGCTTTGCATCAACGGCCCAATCCTTGGCGTCTGCGGAAGCGGTGGCGAGACGTTCAATGGCATCAGAGAGAACGGAATTCAGCTCGTCAGTCGCAGCGCCAGCGTCACGTGAATGATCTCGACGGATGGAAAACTGCACGATGCGCTGGGCGAGGTCGGGGTTGTTCAAAAGGAAGGTGATGAGGGTTTGGAGATGTTCGGACTTGGCAGAGACATGTCGGTAGAGTGTGGGGGTGCAAATGCGATTAAATTGTTTGGAGCTTCGGGCTATTGCAGCTAGATCGGCCGGCGATTTTACATTGGAAACAACATAACTCAAAAGTTCTTCGGGGAGACTTGCAATGGAAGTCATGGCTGATGTGCGACGGGGCGGATGCGATGCGATGCGATGCGATGCGATGCTCAGGAAATGCAAAATGAAATAGGAAAACAGACGGCTGCGTGGGGGGGACGGTGGGTTAGAAGAAGATGGAGTTCTACATGTCCAAGGACTTTTGTATAGAATGCAAGAGTCGGTGTGCAAAAGGGACGGAAGAAGGCTAGCGATGCCTAATTGAATCAGGTCGCTGGCAGTGTAGCCAATTCATCGCAGCCGGGCACGGGATTGGCTGCTGGGGCGACGCTGGGCGGGTTTGCTGAGCGGTGAGGGCGAGGGAAAATTCGGTGTGAGAGCTGATACGTAGGGATGCGGAGGGAGGCCTCTGGTGAGCGTGGCCCTTGGGTGGGTCCACGGCTGCAAGAGGAGGACTCATCATTAGTACGCTCACCCGTCCCATTTGCCTGATCACCGTCGCGACCATCACCGCACTCCGCCAGCAGCCCCTTCGCCCTTCTTCGCCCATACTTCTTTCAACCTTATATCTGACTCTGCTCTCACCAACAATTTGACCGTCTGTCCTGCTTTCGCGACTGAGCGCTGCCCGGAGCCGCGGCCACGTCATCCGCTTCAGCTCATCACGTGGAAAGTCGGTGTCCACGTAAGAATCCGACAGCGTCATCCCCCTTCTGGCTGTCCTCCGTCCAAGCCATCGCATCGCCAGCTGCCTGCTTCTGCCTCAACTGACAATGGTCGCTCATATGCTCATATGCTCATATGCTCATATGCTCATCCGCTCAGATGAACCAAGGCCTGCTTGCGACTTGGTGGCGGTTACACGGACTGCATCATCATCACCTTTCCACCGTACGATGGGGCGAATCGGAAGGTCGCAAACCAGATGAATAATGAAAAAAAGGCAGAGCCTCCATAATTAGGCGGGCAGCAGCAATAGCAAAAAAAAGCGACATATCGTCATGGCTGTTGAGTGTTCAACAGGTTGTTTAACCGCCCACCGCCCACCGCCCACCGCCTGTCGTATTCGTGCTTCTTGATTCGATTCGCGAGGTTTCGAAGCGCTGGGAAGAAGGCTTGACTGACTGACTCTTGAACCGGCGACCTGGACGTCTGTTGATTAACTACTCGTGCGACATGATGCATCTTTTTCTCGCATCGCTTTCTCGCACATGTTTTGCCATCTCCGGCCGCTTGCGAATTGCTACTATTAGCTGCCAAGTAGGTGCAGAGGTTAACTGACTAGCAGTTGCGTGCCTATGTGGGGAGGGGATGTTCTGGGTGTTCGCGGATCCGGCGTGGAAATGAAAGAAGCCATGGACTGCGAAGGCCCATCAGAGTTCGCCATTAGGTTTGTCGGGAGGGAGCGACTGCGTGGTGTAGCCGCGAAACTAGAGGCGGCGGAGGGCCATTGCGATGGGAGAGAAGGTGGAGAGGGTGGATCAGGGCGGGCATTCCAGGCATTCCAGAACAAAACGAGCAGAGGAGGGCAGAGAATGGCAAATGGCCAAACGCTAGGATCGACTTCGGGCGGGTCGGGAGTTCCTGAAGTTCCTGAGTTCCTGGTACCTGCATGCCTGGCTGACAGCTGGGCACCTGGCAGGCTGGTTGGCAGGACTGGCAGTCCCTAGCAGCCCTTAGCAGTCCCTAGCAGTCCCTAGCAGCACCTCCCCGTAAGCGACGAATCGACAGACCAGCACACACACACACACGCAACCGTGGAACGCTTCTCCTCTTTCTCAAACCTCCCCCCCTCCCAGCAACGCGGCGTGCTCCTTGAAACAAAGCCACAAACTTCAACAACAGCTTTTCCTCCACCCGTCGCCCCGACTGACGCTGCCGTCCAACCTGGTTCGGAATTGCCTTGCATCCTGGGGCCCCTGGGAGGATCAGCGGCAGCCCTCGGCCCCTGCACGCCGATCAATATCGACAACCCATTCACTGACGACGATCGCTGCAAACCGTGTTGCCCTGCTGGTGTCTGCGTCAGACTTACTCGGGGTGCGATTGCGATGGATGGAGGTGATGGGCGATGGGGGATGGGCCAACACAGCCAGCTCAGCACAGTCAACAAACACGCTCGCTCGCTCCTTCGCCCATCCCTCAGCTTACCTGAGCGCTCAGCACCTACATCCACCTCCCCATCCTCCATGTAGGTGTAGCTATGTATATGCAGCAGCAGCATCATCATCATCATCATCTATGCACGTCTGCGCTCTTCCAAGGCAGTTGGCATTCACTGCATTGTTTCATCCCCGTCGCCTGGTCCGCTATTCCGCTCTGAGCCTGGGCGACGGGTTCGTATGCCCTTGACCTCAGCATGCCCCGCGCGTCGTGACGGTCTTTCTGGTCTGTGAAATTTCTTTTGCATCCGTAAAGCAGCCAAGCTCATGCGCTAGCCTTCCGACCGCCGCCCGCCATTGGCCGGCGCTGCGTATTCACGCTGGCTTGTCTCTTTTCCTTCACTACTGACGGACATGGGCCCTTCGTCCAGGTGAAGCTGTGCGCCTCGGCCTCGTGGCGCCCTACAACGGTAGGAAATAGTCGCCCCGTCGCTCTCACCTGCAGCCCCTCTAGGGAAGGAGATCCCCCCGACTACAAAACCTGGTCTTCCCCCCATCCTGCTGTATTGTAACCCAACTCTCTCTCTTTACTGCAGATCGTGACATTGCATGTCCATACTCTCCTTTAGCAGAAAAAGAAGATTTTGATCGTCTCTCACGCTCTCTCATTCATCCTCATTCGAGACATTCATTCTTTCTCTTGACTGCACATCACTCATTACCAACCAATCAATCCGCACCATGTACAATCTCTTGAAAACCCTCTCCGTCCTTGGTCTCGTCGCCTCGGCCACTGCGGCTCCCCACGCCCATCAACGCTTCCACAAAGCCCGCGGCACCACCTCCAAGCGTGGTCTTGCTTACAACGATGCTGCTTTGACCAAGCTTTTCTCAGGTGCTGGTTGGATGTACAACTGGGCCGCCACACCCGGCGACACCACCGCCTACGAATACGTGCCCATGCTCCACGACGACGACGAGGAGCACACTTCGTCCTGGTCCACCAACGTCAACAACGCCATCTCCTCCGGCTCTACTTACGTTATGAGCTTCAACGAGCCCGACCAATGCGGTGATGGCACCGGTGGTGCTTGCATGCAAGACGTCGCTTCCACCGTTGCATTGCACAAGCAGTACTTCTCCGACTTGGCTGGCAAGGTCAAGATTGGTGCCCCAGCCGTCACCAGCGGTACCAAGGACGAGAACACGGGCTCTGTCATGGGTCTCCCATGGTTGACTCAATTCCTTGAGCAATGCTCCGACTGCCAGATTGACTTCCTCTCCATCCACTGGTATGGTGCCCCCGGCGACATCGAGTGGTTCAAGAAGCAAGTTCAAGATGCCTATGCTCTTGCCAGCAAGCCTATCTGGGTTACCGAATATGCCGCCTCCTCTGGTACTGACGCGGAGAAGGACGCTTTCTTGAGGGAGTCCATGGCTTGGTTGGATGCTCAGGATTACGTCGAGCGCTATGCCTACCAATACACCACCCAAAACATCCTTTGCAACGCTGCTGGTGATGCTCTCAGCTCTTTGGGCTCTACCTACGACACTGCTTAGATCACCTAAGCGTCACACGATGTGCCTTCATCGACTCATCACTACCATTTCCAAGTTTTCTTCCTTCGATTCTTAACTATATATGTACATGGAAACATGTACCTATATACAGCCTTTTTTTAACAGGCGGCCAAAACCGGGATTTTCACCCTTCAGTTCTGGAGGCATTGTTGGTTGTGCTCAGACAATCCGACTCTGTCGATTTTTGATGGCACTTCTTTGTATATTACTTGATACCATGTAAGGAGGATTACTGCTTTTTTTTGGTGGGGGTGCAAAGTGAAAAGGAATCGGATTTGGGAAGAATTCAATTACGAAGACACGAAAGCGTCTACTAGATATATTCATTACCTAATTAGAAATTTTTTCCATATGAGGGTTAATTTTTGATTCTTGATGCGATTGTGACTGTGATTGTGATTTCGATTTGATTTGATTTGTAGTATCTCTTGTTGCTAGTTTATCTGTTAGCTCGCTCGTTTCATTTATTCATGGTATGTATGTATGTATGCCATTCATCCATTTCTCAGGCAACCAATCACTCATTGCCAGCCAGCCAATTCCTAATCTCGAAACCCTAACTAATGATCTTCTCTTTCTCAACTGCATACACTACTCACACCCCACATACCAACTAACTAGCTCAAAGCACCAAACCACCCAACCCAACAATTCCGACAGCTAGGATCATAGCATCGAATCCGAGTCCAGCAACGCGAATAGCTGCGGAATCTGGAGCCGAGGTTGCGGAACCAGAAGATGATGCCGATGTGGTGGGAGTTCGGGTTGTGGTTGTGCCATTGCCGCTGCCGCGGGTTGAAGTGATGGTTGTTGCGGAGGCGGAGGTTGAGGCGGAGTTGCTACCGCTGGCGCTGGCGGTGGTGCTACCAGTGGGGATGGATTGACCTGTATGTGGAGGTCAGCAATAAATTCCTATACCCTTCACGTACTCTAATAATAATAATAATAATACCAAACAAAGGTAAGTAAATGAAACAACAGAAGTACAGAGATGTGGATGGATGGATGGATGGATGGGATTTATCAACCGATTCAAAGGAAACATACACGTGCAATCAGCGCAAACCTCGGGACAAACCGAAGAGGCAGTCGCATCGATAGTGGTGCTTACGAACGTACCGGAGGAAGTATCTGTTGGGGGTGAGGTGCTGAAGTAGATGGGGATGCTTGTGGTCGTGGTGGTGGTGGGACCTGGGATTGTGGTTGGGCCTTGCAGGGAGGACGGGATGGAGGTTTGGATTGTGAAGATTTCTTCTGAGGAGCTGCTGGATTGGGCGAGGGCGAGGGTGGAGAGGGTGAGGAGGGCGAGCATGTTGATGGATTTGGTCATTGTTGCGGAAGGTTGTGGGTTTTGCGGATGGGCTGGTTGGGTGTGTTAGTTGAGAGGGTGGTTGTGCGGTGTATGTGTGTGTGAGGCTGGCTTACTTATGGATTTGTGGTTGTGGAGGAGACACGAGGAAATAAGTTGGTTGGTTGGTTGGTTGCCTGAAAATATCCAAAATAAACAAAGGTAGGTAGGTAACTGGGTTTATATGTACATAAGTATAAAGAAAACAACCCCAGCCCCCAGCTAAGCAACAAGCACGGCCGTCGTCACAGCGGGGGGGCAAAGATGATTCAACAAATCACTGATGGATAAAATCATGTGCGTGCTTCGTCTTTCACCAACAGCCCATCGCCGCGTCACTCAGGGTTTGCAAAGAGGAAGGTTCGTATGACACCCGCCTTGTTGGGTTAGCCGTCGATCTGGTGGTTGGCGGGGGTGGTTATACTACTAGGCTGTCCCCGCTTGCCTTGCCCCGCCGCTGCCAGCTGCTTGACTCGGATTGTTTTTCCGCTGACTCTCATGCACTTATGTGCCTAGTTATTCACCTACTTGTTATAATTCCTACATTCCTTTCTCCACGTGCGTTTCTTCATAGCATAAATGAAATGAACTAGCAATCTATGACCACGATTGCGCATCCGATAATGACGACGATGAATATCCACCCCGCACCTCTCCAATCCATCCCTCTTCACGACCATGATCTCTCATACGCAAACCTTAAAATACCGAGTTTGCGAATCTCGCATTGCGGATTAGATATAACCTACAACACTAAAAACCTATACTCATTCCCCTACTACCAAAACCTCGTACCTGCGCCCCCCTTAATCGTGGGCTTACCTCTAACAAGATTATACATTTATCCGGATAAGTAGATTAAGTTATTAAAGGAATCTGCGAGACGGAGGGGAGCTAAGATTAAGGAACTAGATTTAGAAGCTAAACCAGAGCCAGAGCGCGAACAAGTACAAATGGTGGCTCGGGGGGAGAATTTGTTTGCAATTGCTTAGGCCCGTTTGCTGAGGGGTTTCAGAACATTGCCTTGGGGATATTTATCTCGAGGTCTCGAATTCGGGTGGGTCCTTTATAAACTTCTCTTCTTTTTATATTCATTTCCGATGAAAGGCCCAAAGGAAATGACCCTTTCTTTTCTATAAAGTTTGTTCATGATGACCTCGTGGCCTACAATGTGTAGTGACTGAGTGAGTGATCCGTACGACAATCGACTTCAAGCACACTATCTGTTTCACTTGAGAAACATGAATCGCTTAACAGAGTTTCAAGTACGAGGGCATTACTTTGGTTACACTTCTTACACGAATAGAGGGGCTCGAGCGGTTCAGTATATGCGACTACTCCGTCACATAGTAAAAAGAAGACACCCGTCATCGAGAAGCGAGCTTAGACATAGTATGTATACATCAAAAGGTACAGCCTCCTTCGTAGCTCATAGAAACATGTCTCTAGTAGATTAATTCCCAAGCATGAACTGCATGTACATATTAACCCCACAACTCCATGGTTCCACAAAACCTCACGATCTACAACACTAAACCACCATGGATGTCACCCTAGAACAAAGTTAAACGTACATGATGTAACTCAGGGATAGCACTGATAGAAACATCTCAAGATCTAAGATCTTACATGCAGATTCCAGTCTAGGAGTATCGGTGGTGAGTAAGATTTTGTCACCTACATCCTTGCTTTTCCTCGGTTTCACGGTATATCTTTACTGACCGAATTTCTACAGCAGATCCTTTAGATGTGCGATAAAGACTTTCATGCAGGTATCCGCTGTCACGATGACTTCGGCGATACCTGGTATCGCATGGGCGGACAAAGATACATGTCTCCAAGAACACAGAAATCTTGTCACCAATGAGTGACTCTTGAACCCCCTATCAAACAAGGCTCAATTCTAGCTGGTAACTCAACTACCTTTATACACTGCGTGGTCTAACTCGTTATGTGTTAGTTATATGACGTGCCACTGAGCTCTCGGTGACAAGCCAAGGACATATCCAAAATGAAACCATGGACTTTGAACCCTCATTCAGAACCCGCTATAAAATCCATCTTAAAACCCGTTTTGATGCCCTACCCCATCGCATCCTATCACCAACAACTAGCCGACCCGCCACCCTATCTCCCAATCCCAACTCTCTCGGCCTAAAAACTCAAACATCCATGTACATCCCCTTAGCCCCATCCCTATCCCTCGCGACATCCACCCTCACAATCCCGGTCCTAAACTCCAGTCCCAAGGTCCGGGTTACTGAAGAAGGTAAACACATCATTCATCATCGTCCCAACCAAACATATTAATTTAACATTGAATTTATTAAGCTATCTACCAATGAAATCCAAACCACACATCCATCACCCCCAAACCAATCCCTCAAAATATTTCCATCCCACCATCCCAACCTTTCTCTCTATCAACGCTCCTCCACAGTTTCCGCAGTCGAGTAAAACCCAAAATGAATTATAAATCCGATAATCGCGTATTAGTATGAATTCCTCTCCTTTCCCCTCTTTCCTTCTTTTTTTCTTTTTAAAAAAAAAATTACAAGTACTTCATGACCAATACCCAAAATGTCCCTCTCAACCCAATGTCCTTCACATAAAGCTAATATCAAAGTAACTGAAATTTTCACGCTCAGCTTGGATGTTCCGATCTAGTTCCTTTACTATTTATAAAACATCTTTCGACATTACATTACCCCTATACCGATGTATCGTACTCTTAGATTTATCTCAACGTTTTAAACCTGGTTATATTTTTTCCGAATTGACATAACAGCTTTACTGCCGTTTTTGTTTTAATTATGTTCTTTTATCTTTTTGGGTGCGGGAGTAATGGGGGTTTAATATGGGGTTTTGGGAATGGGAATTGGGGTATGGGATGTGTGGATTGGGGGGATTGGAGGAAAGGATTTGAAATCTTGAATTCTGTGATACATGGTCCCTGGGTTTGTGATAAATGGTAAGTGTATCGTATGATTTAACACAGCTGATGAGTTGATTAGATCGACGGTGTGAAGTTAATCTGGAAGCAAAAAGTCGCTGTATTGTGACGTCGTTCACTAGCACCAAATAAGTGGCCGCATGCCATCATTGTAGAATGAATATATTAACGGATTTGAGATAGAACAATTCTATCATCACTCCTCCGCGCACTCATAATCTATACAACCCAACTCGGTCCAAAGAATCTAAGAAAGTTCAGAAGCGAGTGATAAGTCCCCTTTTCCCTTGATAAACCATGCTTCATAGTCATGTTTGTTGAATAGTAATACAGCCCACACCACAATAACATTCCGATCCATCATCGAAATCAATGCCAATCTCAATGCCGCTTCCCTTCCTACCTTCCACAGTCTTTTACTTTCGAGTTCCAGGCCATGAAGGATTAAATTCAGAATGCTTGGTTGGAAATTGGGTTTTAGTTTTCGAGGACTGAGACGCCATCATTTGTTGAGTTGAGTTGAGGGTGTCGGGAAGATGGTATCGTGAATCTTTGATGTTTGTAAGTGCGTTCTATCTGGTGAGATATCCGAGGCCCACGCGTCGATATACAAGCTGGGGAATCGAGTAGGTTCCATCACCGAACACCATCTACACTCAACAACCCTCGCGTCAATAATAAAAATCGTTAGGAACACTATTCTGAAAGAACAGCTCAGCTCCCGCCGGAACAAGCGATGGCATATCCTCAATATCCAGTCGAATAGTCTTATTCACAAACCATTGATTGCAGAAGCTATAAACTGGCGCCCATGATATCTCTTCATCCATTCCCCATCCTCTCTCCAATCCGTCGAAGACCCGGAGGCCTGATGTCGTGGGCCCTAGCCCTGCCAGGCATACGGTGGCAACTTTGAAATCGATATTCTGGGCTTGAGCTAATTTGGAGAGATCGCGGAACATGCGCCACTGTTCATCAGTACCAGGAAATGTGCCCTGGAGTGTGAGGGTCTCTAGTTGCGGCTGTGTCGAGGATATGACTTTCTTTAACATATCCATGACAACTAAGGTTAGGTTGCTGGCACTGTGACTATTTACTATGGATAGCTTCTTGAGGTTGGGCGGGAGGCGAGAATGGACTGGGGTGCGCATCGTGATTCCATCGAGAAGAAATGCCGCCGCTACCTTAAGATACTTAAGGTTTGTAAACCTTGAGAAGTTTAGGGCGAGAGAAAAGAGATGTGGATTCGGATAGAGGTCTATCGCTAGACGATTGGTGCATGTAGAAGCTATCCAAAGATTCTCCAAGGTGTCCTTGTGTGGTAATAGCATTTCGATGAAGTCTAGCTTTGACAGACGCGTATTTTCGCTGTATTTCGCCTCATATACGAAGGTACGGAGGGGGCCACAAATCTTGAGTAGTTTATGAATTCCTTCTTTTGTATATCTGCCTTCGCGAATTTCTAGGTGTTCCACCGCTGTCTTGGCTACCGTGGGTCCAAATCTGTTTTCTAGAAAGGACTCCCAACAGCTGTTGAGTTTATGTATGAACAATCGTTTCAAACTGGGCATCCTCATGAATGGGATTATCTCCTGTAATATGAAATTTTTCCTCTCTGGGTATACCGCGGCTATATTGGTGTTTTTAGCCCTTATCCCCGTCGTAAGCATTAGTTCTTCCACCTTCAGCGTTTCCAGAATTTTCAAATCTATGCTACCATCTGTTGGTATCATGAGGTCCAGGGATTTGAGATTTGGAAGTGCAGGTAATAGAAGATTCAGTAAAATGTCTTCAGCGTACGCCTTATCAATCCGGGAATGCCACTCTTGACGGACCGTCCCGGCCACTTGTGCTGCATTAATAGCTGTCGTCAAAGCTACATCAACATGTCCGACGTTATTAACTTGACTGCCTGGAAGTGGCTGCCGTGACCACTCAGGACGAAACGTGAATTTCCGGACATGTCCAGCGATATCCCGCCGCCGAAGAAGATGGCATGTCAGTGGTCGGAGATGAGGACAAAGATATTCATGGTCCTTCCTTGAAAAACCAGCTTGTGGCTTCCGGAGAGAAACATGCCGATAGATATATTCGGTTGCTATGGGTTTGAACTCCCTACAAACTTGGGCTAGGGAACAGAGATCCCATTTAGTCGGTACGAGATATTCGAATATTTGGTGGACGAGCTCTCGAGGTAGGGGTAGTGATGTCAGAGGACTGGTTTGAGGCATATTGGACTCGGTATTTATAACGATAGTGATGAAGTGGGCTGGCAGTATGAAATTCTGAAAAAACGATGTTTGTTGGTGGAAGAAGTGAGGTGGGCAGTTTCTCAACTGAAGTACATGACGCTAGCCGATTTTTGGGGCAGTGGGCAACGTACCTTCCTCCCCAAAGTAGTAGGCAATCACGAACTTGTAGGTAACGATATTTACATATTAGAGACCTGCTGGATGAACATTCTTTTCCGTCGTCATGCCAGTTAGGCTAGGCAAGTTAGGTTTATCCTCGGGCGGTCCTTAGCAAGGTGATAGGCGTCAAAATGAAGGTCACTGGGCACACATATTGGGATAACATGGTTTGGCCCCGTTTAAGTGTAATTCGTAGACTTAATGTGATGTCTGGGTCGTGGTATGCTTGAGTTTTTCTAGGTATTTGGTTATTAGGGGGGTTCGTGGTGTACAATGCTCAACGTTTATTGATTTGGAACGGTGTGCTTGGTTTGAAGTCTAGATTAAATTATGTCAAGTAGATAAAAAGGGAAAACGAAATCAAAACGTCATAGAAAACTTACTCCATCCCTCAATTTCCAATTTCCCACATTACTATTCCAAAATATACTCCCCCTCATTTTCCTCATAAGTCATTACGAACGTGATCAACTTACACCCATCCAACTCTTCTCCCAAAAATACTCACACCACCCAACAACGCACTAACTCCCGTAAACACAATCAAACTCCCATAACCCTCTCCATAAGCTCCCTCAGCCTTCCACCTCCCAACTCCCAATAACGCCTCAAACAGTGGCCCAGATACAATATTCCCAACACCTCGCCCAGCACATAGCAACCCGAAGATCATGCCCCCATCGTCCCTTCCATGTGTCTCGCGTTGTACGGCCTTCATTACGCCAGGCCAGGTGGAAGTGAAGCTTCCAGCGAAAAGGCCATAAGCGAAGCAGAAGACGAATAGAAGAGCCATGTTAGATGCGAGGCCCCAGAGTACGAAAACGGAGATGACGGTGCCGATTGTGGAGATTAGGATGCATGTCGTGACGTGGTATCTATCTGCCAGAGTACCCATAGTTATACAACCGAAGACGCTGGCGATATTGATGAGAATAAGGGTTAGAGCACTAAGTGGAGAGTTGGCGCCTAGGGATTTTGCGAATGTCGGGAGATAGATACTCGGGGCAAAGTATCCAAGGCCTTCGAGGATGTTGCCGGTTTGGAGGAGAAGAAATGAGCGAGAGCGGAGGAAGGTGAGGTCAAAGCGACGCGTAGCGCTGGATTGGGAAACAGGTAATCGGGGTTTGAGGTAGTAGGTTAATGGCGCGGTCGCCGCGAAAAGGACGATACACCATATACGAAGGGTAGTGCGAAATCCGTATTTGCTAAGAAGGTGTTGAAGTAAAAGGGGGATGGTTACACCACCAATTCCAGTACCGGCCTGTGGAAGTGAATATACAGTAATGAATGGAAGATTAGATGTGCGATTGCTTACCCACATCAAGCCAAAGGCTAGCCCCTTTCTCTGCACGAACCATTCGTCCATGAAAAGAATTGCCGGACTATAACACATCGATCCTCCTATGGCGTAGATGATCCCTTGCGTTACGATTAAGTGAGTTATGTTTGTTGATTGGCCGCTCAATCCCAATGTAAGACACATCATCAGCAGCCCGATAAAGATAGCTGGCCTACGGGTTCCAGGGTATCTCTTGAGAATGGCAAAGACTAATGGAGAGCTGATATACATGATGCCCTAATTTCAAGTAAGTATGGTCTTTTGGAGATTTGAAGCAGACGTGGAAACCTACCAGAGCGCAAGTACCAATGACAGTGATATTCTTTGTGCCAATGAATGGTTCGTGGGTGCTGTAGTATTCTTGAAAGATTCCAAACGAAAAGGGAAAGCCTGGGAAGCCAAAAGTTAGTATATGAACCTTTCTTATTTAGCTTTGGATAAACTCACCCCAAACAAGCATTTCAATCATGAAGGCAGCTAGCAAGAACAACCATGCATCCTTTCCCCGATCGACCGGAGGCAATGAAAATTCGTGAAGTGGTTCATGGCTAGCGGACAGCCCACTGGGGGTTCTTGTCCCTTCTTGAGATGCTGGGGTAGCAGTACCAGGAGTGGGATACTGTGGTGTACATGTGCCAAGTTCAACGGCGCTATCGTCTGCTGTAGTGTGCATTCCGAGCAGTGATCAAAGACGCACGGGAATATCCTTGCGGAAACGGTGAATGGTTTCTCTCCGAGAGGATAAAGCTTGTCGGTCGAAATCGAGAGTAGTATAGTGACCAATCAAGAACCTGATAATCTGATAAGCGCGTTAGCGTCCATATCTTGCATAAGAAATTCGCCGGGGCCCAATCATACGCAATACAAACCACAATGGCTCTCAATAAATTTTCCTGATTGATGTCAAAGAAAGGCGATTGCGGACGTTCAAGTGCGATTTATACATCCAAGAGGTGGAGTCAATCCATCAGTGTCACCTTCCTCGTTGGTTGGTTGCGTCTGAACCCTAGTCTCCGAAATTAGGGCGATTGACATCAAATTTTTAGTCACCCAGCATTCCAAAGCATGTGAGGATTAAGAAACTGCATACGCGAGTTAGGAAATCCGAACGGAATTGCGGAAATTTTATTGAATATATCGAAGGCCCAGAATTGTGGCGTGCTTCTGGACTTCTAGAAACTTTGACAGTATATGCTGATACACCAATGAACCTATGTCTTTGCAACACATATCACCACGCCCACAGCTGATGTGTTCAACGTGAAATATAGGATGCCGTAGATATGTTTCCAGGTCCGCTGATACTGCATTTGTTGGAAGAAGTGCAGGAAGCTTTAGTCGTCGGCATTCCAGAGCTAAAGGCAATAGATCATCCTGGTTCAATATATACCATCCTAGAAGACTATGCCCGCAATATCTGCCCATTGAAATCTTTATCGGCAGCATCTGGTTGGAAGGCAAAGAGGGTGTACAGCATCGCGCCCTGGCACCAAGCCCGTTTGGTCCGGTAACGGCCAAATTGGATACGTGTGGGGAAGACTGCCCCAGTTCTGGACTTTCGGGATCATCCTACTGAACTCCGAAGGTCATCAACTTTAACACCTATTCGTGAGTCTAAAACTCCGAGGCCACGGAATAGATAATGGCACCATGGGCCAATACTCCGAGACGACACATCATCGTCGTTGGGCGCCATTGTGGGTACGGATTTGATAATGGCCTGCCAGTGAGGTTAGCTATCACACTCAACAATGATATTTGCCTCTAGCGATGGATTGATACCTCATGATGTTCTTTGCAGTTTTGTGGATGATATTGTGTAAGATCAGTGATGGAATTCGGATCGCGAATGGTGGTTTGAGTTCACTTCGGTGGAATCTCGGCATGACTTCTTCTTTCATTCCGAGATCTTTGCATCATGATTGAGTCTACACTAAAAACGAGCCGCTGGCCAGAACAGCCGAATAAAGCATCCATTTGATCTGGATTGTCATAATAATTTATCGAATCGCATGTTATTTGATGTTCGTGTAAATAGAGTGGAACTCTCATTGCGGAGCATTCTTTTCCTATCAAAAAGCGGTGAGGCTTCGTTTTGATTGACCCACTACCCTTGATAGATAAAAGAGGTATGCTCTCATTGGTGTACTCTGTATTAGAACTAGAACGGAGTAGTATGCACCAATACAAACGAGTTCCTTCGCTAAAGAAGGACTTCATAGTTTATGACCAAGAGACGAAGAAATAATCATCGCTGTTCTCACATCCTATACCCAAGTTCACCCTCCCCCAATCTAACTCACCAACACCTCCCTTGTCAAATCCCACAACCTCCCCGCCATATCCTCATCTCTCGCCAAATTCCCCACCTCCGAAACCTTCCTATACGACACGATATACCGCCCCTGAATCCGCTCCTTCACGACATCCAGACTCGTCGCCGCAAACAAAGCACTTCTACACCCCTCATCCACCGCATCTTTCATGAACGGCCGAACTAACTTAACCCCAATCTTCCCCAAAGCCCCATAAGCATCCACAGCCTGCTCCTGCTGATCCGTTGCCACGCCCCCAGGGTGCGTCGCATTAATCCACGGCTGACTAGTCTCGGAAGTTACAGTGCCGAACTGGCCAGCTTGAATACGACGAACGAGTTCTCGGACGAAGAGGATTTGTGCGAGTTTGGTACGGTTGTATAGATACGTTGCTCCGATATCTGCATTCATTCCTTCGATAGAGGCGAATTTAATAGAATCAGGTGCTATACGATGGAGTTCTGAGCTCTGGAAAACGAGTCTCGAACCCTTGGTTCTCTGTAATAGAGGTAGGAGTGTCAATGCTAAATGCGCTTGTGAGAAATGATTCACTAGCATGTGCGTATCAATATGATTTTCATCACTCTCAGCATATTTCCCGACACCGAGCCCGGCTTTACAAATCAAGCCGTCTAGATGATCGAGCTCTTGGGCCAGCTTTTTGGCTACTTGGTTGGTTTTTTGGAGAGCTGAGGTCGCATTGAATCCATTCTAGCGCGGATATGTCGCCACAGGAGGAAAGGGCGGTTTTGGCTTCGTTGGCGTGAGACTCTTTGTTGGAGAGGTAGATTTTTGAGGCACGGGATTGGAGGAGGTGCGCGACGATGCCGTAGCCAATTCCTGTGGAGTCGCCTGTTACTATGTAGATCTGGGAATGGTTAGAGTGGTTGTGAAGCAGGAAGGGGAAGAGGTATTTTGCCACTGAGATCTGGGATGTCGGTGTTGGGATCGTATTTGTTGGAAGGCATGATTGATGTTCAATGCAATTAATGGATCCAAAATGTTATTCTGATAAGAGATAATATAGGAAGGTGGTACACTGACTTAGTTAAATGTATATCCATCGAATGTGTACCTTGCATGTTGATATACTTGATCAAAGTCTTGATGTCGTCATTATGATTTGTGGCAGTATTCTAAGATGTCAGTATTCGATATGGCCAAGGCACTATATCCATGATGGAATAAACTGATACAGTTCGATTAATAATCCCTATGGACTCAAGGTTTCAGCCTCCAAAGCTGACGTTACACAAGGATCTATGATGAATTTCATGTCTGTGGTGGGGTGGATCATCGTGGTTGATGCCGAATTCCAAATGATCATCATAAAGGGTGTAAATGAATGGATAAACCATTAGTAGAATACTGAATGACGATATCTAAGTATCGTCTTCCCGAGATGGCCCTTGAGGAAAAATTGTGTGATGACTGAATTGAAGTGGGGAATGGAAGCATCACAAATTGCTGACTAATCATAGATATGCCACGTGAAAATAACTCTATTCACATCGTGGCTTCAATAACTAGTTTTATTTAAGTTTGGATAATACGGATTGTATATACTTTTAAGTCTTCTATAACATAGAAGACTTAAAGGACTATATCGTCACCTAACTACTCCGTACAGAGCCAACCCGGATCCCCGCCTCCGGTCCGCAAAATCGAATGAAAGAACATAATGATCTGAGTAACTAGAATAGAACCCAACCTTTATCGCAAAATATGCATCAAGCAGTGAGAACTTCTTCCCTTCGTCATTCGTATTCCCGTTAAAAAGAAAAGGGATATCATTCTCATAACAGCAAAACCCAAACCCATAATATATACAACAAGCTATCATACATGATGTTGAAATACGCACGTATGATGTAAGCACCCCCTCGCACCTAAACCAATACCAAAACTCCAAGTACCTCCATAAAAACCCGCTGACCGAACCTCGTTGAAAGGGGAATAATTCAAAATAAAAAAGCATAGAATATATATAGAAAGTCAGAAATAGAATCGAAATGGAGAGGAAAGCGTAGATGAATACTTGAAAGAGTCCACGTGATAATAAAGATTGAGGTTCGTGCTCGGGACATAGGAATCATGTACTGTAAATGGAAGCATCCGAGATCG
The DNA here is from genome assembly GCA_000467735.1 of Rhytidhysteron rufulum CBS 306.38. NCBI lineage: Eukaryota > Fungi > Ascomycota > Dothideomycetes > Hysteriales > Hysteriaceae > Rhytidhysteron > Rhytidhysteron rufulum. The sequence continues at coordinate 67,702 of AJFL01001311.1, forward strand.
ACAGTGACGCCACTCGCTGCCAGTCGCGTTCCCAATCAATATCGAATCGAGACTTTGTTATAGTCAATATGAAAATAACGCGAAATGGATTAAGATAAGTGTGAACTTACGATCCTGGACCCTACTGCCAGCCAGCTGGGTAGAAGTAAGCAAGAGAATTTTATTAGACGATGAACATAAAAATCAAGAGAAGGGGAATAGGAAAGCGTAGGGAAATATACTAGAATGGGTAAGATAACCGCCAAGGGCAATGATAAACAAAGGAAATAAACGCCGGGGGAAATGACTTCCTAAGCTCCTACCTCGAAGTCTGGTTTTGCTCCCAACTTGTAACCCGTTTGGACCTGACCGCATTTCGTTCAAATTTGATATTTGCTAGTGCATGCCTCCAATCATCCTTTCCGGGCGTGTCTGATTCGACAAATAATCGTAGTGTTTCTGCGAACATGTCTTCTCGAAGATTGCCCCAGATTCCAGAGCGATCGGTCTTTGCAGGTAGCTCTCTACTCTCCACGAATTGCACCGCATCTTCGACGCCTCCTAGGGCGTCTACAAGACCATCTGACAAGGCCTCCTGCGCGTTGAAACGCTTGCCTTCTAGGAGAATAGAGCGAAATACGTTGGGTGTTGTCTTTTCGCGAAATAGAGAAAGAAGTGGCGGAGGTAGAAGGTTGCCTGTTTTTATTTCGTTCATTGATAGTGTAGCTCTATGGGGGCTTTGGATACGGTAGTCGTGAGCTTGAGCGAGAACCCAACCTCCGTCGTAAGCGTGTCCATTGATGAGCGCAACGGTAGGTAGTGAATATGTTAACTAAAACTTATGAGTCTGATCTGAAACAAGCGCAGGCAATAACTTACCATGTAACTTAGAAATGGAAGCCACTGCTTTTGCCCAAATCCCCTCGTCTCGCGGTAATGGGCAAGGTCCACGCCTCTGCTGTAATATTTGGGACTGGAACTTGTCGTGATCACGACGCCCGGGGGATATCTATACTGGATTATGTCCAGCGCAAGTGTAAAGTTACTGATGAATTCCGAGGTGATGTGATTATCTGGCGGAAAAGAGAATGAAACGAGATAGACGCGTGGTGCTGCATCTCTGCATTCAACAAGACCACCAGAAGGAAGGGGAAGGCTGAAAAGGAGGGACATGTCTTCTGGAGTTGTAGGAGCCATTTTTTCGGTGGATGGAAAGTAAATAAAGGTGAATGAAACGCCTTGACCAAACTACGGACTTCGGAGGTATTAGTATTTGGTTTGGTGTACTTTGGCCCGAGCTTGTAACACAGCTTCTATGGCAATATGGTGCCCGAATTGCGGGGTACCGTAGTTGCAGAAGGGTGGAGTTATCTTTGGGGTCTGAATAGACTAGTTCAAATTGGAAGATCGGTGTGCTTTGTGCTACAGTAGATCTGAATCGGTTGGCCATGTAGAAGGATGTGGAGCAAGTAGAACTGAGTTTTGAGTCAGAAGTTTCGTCATGTCTCGTGATAGAGTCTCTCTGGTATCATCCTGGGTATTTGACAAGGCTATATCCTAGATGATATGCACTGTACAATCAAGGTGAAACGCTTATTTTTTCTGATGCAGTAAGAAAATGCTCAAGTAAGAAAAAGGCCAGTAGATAAGGAGATCGGCCGAGTATAGATGACTGAACCGTGGAATGAACAAAAGACGTATTGCCACTTCCTCATAATCGATAGTCGTTCAAAGCCACAAGGAAGGCCAGAAACATCTATGTTCGGCGTGAATGACGCATCCATGGATGTCACCGAACGTAGTGATGAAGAAAACCTCCGAGTGAGGTGAGATAATCTAACGTTACTAAGCCGGATCAACGATCGACCTAGTCTCCGACTGTACGTGAAATACACCTTTCTATTTAAAGCAAGCGTTGAACGTCTCCAGCATCCGTGCATCTTTCACCTCTCAACCCAACCATCCAACATCATATTAAAATCCTAGCCCAACTTCATCAATGGAGGACTCGAGCTTATTATTTCATCCAAATCATTCTTTTCAATCTACTTACTAACTCCTATATAGCCCTCTATCGCCAATAAAAGATGCATTTACGAAGCTTAGCTATCTTGTCTAAAGTTGGCTTCAAGCGCCGAATGCAAAACTAACCTTACTGACCAATGAGAATAGAAAGTGGACCTTAGGATAGTCCTTCTAATGCAAACCATAATCTGAATCATTTCAGTTTAAAATCTCACTCCCCTCTTCTCTTAATCTTTCAACTACAAATTTTCAAAAACTACAATGGGCCAACACCCTTCCACACCCTCCCCGACTGCAAACCTCCAAGTCATCGGTGCAGGCCTCCCTCGAACCGGCACCGCATCCTTCAGCGCCGCATTATCCATTCTCCTCAAAGGCCCTGTTTACCATGGCGGGACACAATGTTGCCTCGGACCTCCCTGGCAAGTGAAATCCTGGATTCAAGCAATACAACATACGCCCATTCAAAGCCCCGATGACCGAAACGTAATTCTCGAAACCTGCAAGAGGAATTTTACGGGGTTCGCGGCTACAACTGATGTCCCTGGTATGTTATTTGTACCGGAATTGTTAGGGCTGTATCCCAATGCGAAGGTGATTTGTACGGTACGGGATCCGGATGCCTGGGCAAAGAGTCTGGAGGCCACGGCTGGGAAATCGCTGTTGTGGTTTCTTGGCCTTGTGTTACTGCCTTTACCCACGATGCGACACTTCCCTGCGTACATTGAGTCGATCCAGCGAGGCCGGTGGAAGGAGCTTTTCTATCGGCCCGGCGATGAGCATATGTATGGACGTCCGGTTTATGATAGACATGTTGAGTGGTTGAAGAGTGTGGTGCCGGAGGATAGATTGGTCTTTTTTGATGTCAGGGATGGGTGGGGACCGCTTTGTAAGGCCTTGGAGGTGGATGTGCCGGAGGGAATTGAGTTTCCTAGAATCAATGACGGAGAGGCAATGGACAGATTTGCACAAGAGCAGATTAAGAAGGGGTTGGTTGCTTGGGCAAAGATACTGGGAGTCGTTGCTGTGGGGGTCGGTGTGGGGTTTCAGTTCTGGAAGTGATGGGAAACAGTCAAGGAACGCTTAGAGGAAGTGTCCACGCGGGGATGTTTCTGTGTAAGTATATTGACGAGATTTATGTGCATAAGCTATCGCGTTGAAATGATTGACCAAGGCCGTGTCCACATCGAGGTATCTGCTCTGCCGTGAAGGTATGTCGTCAATATATCACCTGCCTTTCCACTGCGTGGTATCGCACCTATGAATCTTCTAGTCTTCTGGCGGCTTAGCATCTTTGAATCCGTCAGGTGGTTCCTCGTGTCGAGAGCTAGCCGGCGATACGCGATGCAATGAAAAAGGCTGAGAGCGAAGTTGTCGCATAGGTGACGCATATCTGGACAAGATATGAACGCTTGGAGCACCAAGAATCTTTGGCTGTATGGTCTAATTCCACTGACGGTATGATTAACCATGCTGATTTTCTCTTCAAATGACTACCAATGCGTGGATATGGTCTTGAACTGCCCACCCGGGCAGGTTCTTTGCCAAGAAAAGCTTCCGTCGACCCTTCCTTGCTTTCGCTTGCGTCTATCCTGACTTCACTCTTTCACATCTGACCGTCTACCATCATCACAGTGAAATCATCCAAGCCTTCTCGTTACCGCAGAGATTTTTTCCACTATACCTTTCACAGAGTATCTGCCAGAGAATCCCCTCATCGCTTTCAAAATTCAATATCTCTTCGTTTGGCTATCCTTTGGGCCTTTCCCCAATGTCCTCGGTTCGAAAAGGTATGCATGGCTTACTCAAATATAATCATCTACTAACCTCATCATTGTAGCCGTGATTGAAAGTGTAGCTGATCTGGCCACGCTCCACTTCCAACCTAAAGCCTCATACAGAACCAAGAAGGAGGCGAAAGAACACATCAATGATCAGCTTCAGGCGGCCGGGTTTCGGTTTCTAGTGCTCCCTGGGTTTCGCAATGGGCAGCTCCATGGAGTTGTTCTCCATTCTTTAGCAACCTGCCTAAGTCCAGATCATTACAACAAACAAGGTGTATCGAGCACAACTGCATCGACCAAGCCCCAGGATGCATTAGCTCATACACCCGAGATTGCTCCTTTACAGGTTAAACTCTTGGTCTCTATTGCGGAACTTGATGCCACGCCTTCAAACGGGAAGCTAAGCGTTTCTGCTACTCCCACAGAACCGTTTTCTTTCCCATACATTCTACCACCGGACGAAGGGGCATCTCCAAATCACTTGGTGTATCTCGCAGAACTTGATTCTACACCAATAAAGACTACACTTGGAAATGGCCAGGGTCCTTTCGATTATCTCGCAGAACCCGCTTCTACATCAATTGAGACTGCACTAGCTAAGACTGGGCAGCGATCAATCGAGAAATTTGAGCGTTCAGCAGGCAAAGAATTTACGCAAAAAAGTAAGCCGCTTGTCGAACCTTCCGTTCATCTTGGTGGTAGAAATACCGGGGTGGAACCGTCAGTCGAGGAAGATGTTCTTCTTGGTTCGTCCACTGAAATCCCTTTAGTTATATCGGATTCAGAGACAGAGCTAGGGGTTTCTTCACATTCACCCTCGAAGACATCGCTTCGAAATGGCAATGCTAGTCTAGTAGAGTCACGGTCACCATCTATTCTAGCACGGTACAATCTTCGAACTAGACAGAAGGGGCAACGCAACTTCGAGCAATATGATTCTCCTTCCGCGGCTGATATATCGAACACCAGTGTTGGTCAAAACGAGATTCCCGATTCCAACGAGGATTGGCCGGATGATATGAGCGGGGGTAGATCAGACCCCGAATCTGTTCTCCTATCGAAGATAAAAAGTAACTGGACGAGGAAACGGAAACGTGAACCAGAAAGGATACCTGCTCGCCCGACGAAACGCGTCAAGGGGCACAAGTCTCCAGCCGAAACACCATCCAATCCCTAATTGAGCAAGCTGCCCCAAAACCACACACAAGACGCTCAGTTTGAGTTGATTGAAGAAATATCGACGTATCTTGAGAAGCTCGATACCTGGCTACGAACAATGCAACTAGTGGACATGACTACACTCTTGATTCTCAGAAAGAAAATGAAGATACTCACCGATCTCAAACTGGAAGAATGATGTTTACCCTCTTCAAGTTCGTCAGAATGTTCTTTGAAGCCTCTGTATGCATGGGAGGCAACAAATTACGCCATCGGTCGATGCTTCAACAACATGAAATACAGGGCGTCTTTTAGAATTCACCATGGAGAACCCTGTGTCTCTCATTATGGTTCATCCCAATTTAGGTTCTCAAATAACCATCAAATCGTTAGGAGTTAAGAATGAGGTTGAAACACTGATCCAGGCGATGAAAGATTTGAAGGCAGGCGCATGAAATGGTACACCCCGCTGTGTCCATGTCGCCATATTATCCAACTCATCACAAGCCTTGCGAAACTTTATGCATATATGGAATTTCATGAGCTCACGTGGAAACATCATAAATATATCGCCCATAGTCTAATATATTAAGGTATTATCATGTACTAGCAAACATTTTTAGAAGACACTAAGAGCTGAGCACTGAGATAGGGGTATATCTATCATAGCTTGTTCCTTAGGTGTTAGTCATTTCAGCAATTCCATGCTTTTCCTATTAGCAAAATTCTTTTGCTTTTAATGCGTGCTTTCAAAGTTCTGAAGGCATGTCTTTATCTCGATTCTAGTGTTCTGTCTCCATCTGCCTCCACCAAGATAGAAATGAAATATGTGCGTATGTCATATTGAGGATTCTTAAGACTATACACTTGCGGGACTACCCTCGCTCCCGCAAACTCTCCTTTCCGAACGATCTTAAGTCTTGGAGTCATTCCATTGGCCGATAAACGGACCTAAATATTGAAGATAACTGAGAACGATAGTATTATATTCGCTGCTGCGGTGAAAAAGACAAGGAGTGCGTGATTTGAGAGAATTGATATGGAGAATAGTAATTGAATGAGTACCCATCGAAATACAAGTTCCCGCGGCCAATTACACGATCTTTTTCCTTGAATTTTGCGTAGGTAGGTCGTGGTATTGTCCTTGATGAGGGGGTGATAGAATGGAGTCCTGCCGCTACATCAATGCATCCTTCCAGCAGCATTAGACCAATACTTGATTAATTAACTTCTATTCTCAGTGACCCAGTTTAGTCAATGCATAAATGAGACATCATGCTAGCAAGAGAATCTTCGTATTCTGCAACGCGTGGACAGCCACCACTCCCGACATTCACCCCCGCACATACAGGGACCATAGAGCACAACCCAGGTTACCTGTTCTCAAAAACGGCCAATCCACTTTTTCCTATTTATTAGATTGAGATTTTCCGTAGTTCCCGTGGATGCACCCATTTATTTGCCTGCACGGCCCGGCGGCCAGCTACCGAAGTGCGTTTGCCGGGGGCCCCTGCATGCGTTCTGGAAAGCTTCTTTGATACTCCTCTTTCTGAGGGTGAGCGCAGAACGTTGGTTTTACTTGGAATTAGTTGTGAATTTTGTGTATTTTGAGGGTGGAGATGGTTATGCACAGGATGGCGAGTTTTTCGAGATATCTTTTTCGGGCAACGGTCTTGGTCTTTGCTTTTACTACGCTATGCATTATTGGGACTTTCTTTCGTAACGATGAGTCGCGTTCTTCTTCGTTTGTGGAAGCTCCTCCCGATGAGGATCTTGTAGAGATTCCGGATAGGTCGCCGTCTCTCCATCGCACTGAGTCACTGCATTTAACGGAGAAACAATGCAAATCCGCCTTTCCAGAGTTAATGAAGGACATCGATGAAGAAGTTAGAAGAGGGAACTTCAGCTTCAAGAAGGGAAATGGGGATTACAAAGGCTTAGTTCAAGGAAGGATAAAGGATGGAAATGTATCCTTTCCGAACATCACTCCAAACGAGATACCTCACTAACATCATCACTAGCTGTATATACTCACCGTAGCAACAGACACTGCCGAAGAAGTTCTATGGGTAAGAGTATACTTGTAAACTTCAGTGATAACCTCAAACCTAATACAACCAGGAACGCAACGCAATCCTCCACCAACTCCACCGCGCCATACTTACCTCCCCGACTCCCCTCCCCAACACTCCCTTCTCTCTCTGCATAAACGACAACCCCAAAAACAACACCTGGTCCTTCGCGAAACCCAACAAACCATCTCCAAATCACCGGTACTGGCTAATGCCACATTTCAGCTCTTGGTCATGGCCTCTACCTTTCATCGGAACCATGGACGAAGCATTAAATAAGATTGTGATGGTAGAGAGTACCATGTCTTGGGAGGAGAAGATTGATAAAGCTGTGTGGAGAGGTACTGTGTGGTTTAATCCAGTTGGGAATCTGAATCTTAGACCTAAGCTACTTAAGGCGACGAAAGGGAGGGAATGGGCGGATGTGGAGGCGTTGGAGTGGGGGAAGGGGAAGATGGCGAATAATTCTATTGGGATTGAGGACTTTTGTAAGTATAAGTATATTATTTATACTGAGGTAAGATATATCGACGATCTTCTCCTTTCACTCGCTCATCATGACAGGGTGTGACGTATTCTGGTCGCCTCCCTTATCACCAGTCCTGCGCTTCGATACTTATAACCCCGCCTCTTACATACCTTCAACATTCATCGCATTTAATAAAACCTATTCTATCCCGAACTCTTCTCGGTCAACCACCACCCGCTTACAATGGTCCTCCACCGCAAACACTGCTGAACGTCACATCCGACTTTAACAAAGCTAACGCTATATTCGTGTCCCCCGATTGGTCTGATCTCCAAGCTACTGTTGAGTGGTTAAGAGCTCATCCAGATGTTGCAAAGGGTATTGCGGAAAGGCAGAGACAAAGCATCATGGAACGAGGCTATCTAAGTCGAGCCGCGGAAGTATGTTATTGGAGGGCATTGATTAGGAGTTGGGCGAGTGTTGCTGGTATTGATGAAGGGACTGGGGTAGATGATAATGGGGAGAGTGGATGGGGAGACGAGCTTGGGATGAGATGGGAGACGTTTGTGTTGAAGGGGAAGTTGGAATAACTACCTACATCATTTCCAAACATCAATATCCTAAGGAATCATGAAACAAGAAACACAATCCATATTTCCCCTAAACCTCAACGATATTTCTACACCTCCCCATTAGTCCCATTTGTACCATTCGTCCCCCTCTTCTTCTCTTCCTCCCAGAACTTCTTCTGCCAAGGCAACGGCTCCGCAGCCGCTTTCACAGGCCCCAAATCCCCACCCTCCCCCCTCCTCCGATTCCACTCATCAATATCACTCTGATCAACAAAATTCCCGTGCAACCCCAACCTCAACTTCATAGGCAAATGAATCGCAGCCACCGGCCCCTTGGCCAAATCCAACGCATCAAAGATCAGAATATCATTTCTCAAAACATCAAGATGATTCAACAACGCAATCAGATACCCATCTCCTTCCGTCGTAGACCCGCGTTTGGGGATAAATGCTGGTTCTTGGAACGTGGCGGTTGGTCCGGCGAAATATACATCTTTTGAACCGGTCTCCCAGTTGAAGTGGCCGAGCACGTTGAAGAGACCGCCAGCGGGGGGCCCGCATTTGGCTATGTCGTAGGGCCGTGTAGGGTCGATTTGACATTGCCAGAAGTGCTTGTAGGGGCGTGTGGTGTATCTGTCGTCGATCCTTGAGAACTCCCCGTTGATGCCGTAGACGCGGGCCGGTTGGACTCGTGTGTTGGTAGGGGATTTGGGGTCGAAGATCCATCGGTATGTATCGGAATGGAGTTTATTGCGTTGGGCTATGGCTCCGGGAGGTGTGTTGTCTGGTGGGAAGAAGAAAAATACGTTGGAACTGGCGACGGTTAAGTCGCATACGATGTGGCCGTTTTCATCTTCGTAGGCGCCAGCCACGTGGCCGTGGAAACCTGGGGAGAGTCAGTGTTTCTACTAATACCATATCACGAGTGATTTCATACCGTTGTCTGCTTGGAGCCATACAATATCTTCTGGCTTTCCACCCGCTCGCGGTACGATACCATACCATTGATCCTCATCCGGGTCCCAAGCAAACTTATTCCCACCTCTCTTTATCCTTTCCGCGTCAATCTTCAAAGGCGTCAACGGAAGAATAAGATAATTCTTCGTAAGCGCACAATCATGAATCATGCCACAAAAAGGCGCCTTATACCAACTCTCATTCTTCTTCCTCCCATCCCTATCAATAGTAAAAACAACAACATCACAAGAACCATCATTCCCATCCCCACCAGCCTCGTACCCAAACGCTACCATCTCCCCCGTCTCAGGATCGAATTTAGGATGCGCGGTGAATGTAGGGACTTGGACCTGACCCTCGAAATCATACCGCCCAATAGTCTCCAACGTCACGGGATCCATAGCAAAAGGCGGTCCATCCTCCTTCGTCGCTAATAAAACCCCCCTCCAAAACACAATATTCGTATTCGACGCCGTACGGATAATCCCCTTAACCATCTCATTATCCGTATACGGATTCCGATACTTCCCTAACAAAGCGCGGCGCGCTTTCCGCTCCGCTTTAAACCGATCTGTATGTACATACCGCTGTCGGAAATCTACATGGCCGTTTTCGAAGTGGATGGCGGAGACGTTGCCGTCGCCGTTGAAGTGTATGTCTTCTTCGAATAGCGGTGGGAATTGGTGGTCTGGTTGGATGCGGTAGAAGGTTCCGTTTATGTCTTTTGGTATCTCGCCTGAGGTTTCTACTTCGAAGATGTCGGCTTCGAGCCTGGAGGGGAGGTTGAAACCTTGGAAGAAGGGGGTTTGGGGGAATTTTACTTGGGAGCCGGTTTGTTTGCCTTCGACGTAGGCGGGGGTTGTTAGGGAGAAGAGATGCGCCATCTCGCAGTATCCTTCTTTCTTTTTCGCACGAAGTTTCTTCTCTCCTAAAGTTTCAGGAACCCAAACAACCAATGCCAACGGTTATAATCCAAATAGATCTACACTGCGCACATCCACCCCCCGTGCCCCCCGTGGCATGACTTCCACACTATCCTCCATTAAAAAGGTGACTTCCTGTTCCGGAAATGTGGGGATCGCGGGGTACCCCACAAGCAGCGTTATCGGGGTATTGGCGCCGACATCCACATCACTATCGGACTGATGAAACCGACGGTAAAAGAACTGCCGTTCGAGAGGATCGAATGCGTGACTGGGAGATCGGATGCAGGGAATCGGGAGCTAGGCAGATGGGTTCCGTTGGGTTTTGCGGGAGCTATGGCCCCATCGTTCAGTGATGCGTGGTGTTGCTCTCAATCGTCAGTGAAGCTTCATTCTCTCGATTTGAGATATCGATATACTTGTTTTTGAGATTTATACTGGAGTTCAAGATGGTGAAAGGAACGATTGCAATCGAAGAAGCTATTATCGATCCCGCGGGAATTGCATCTCATTCCTTCGCTCAATTCGCAAGTATCCTAGCCCCAGGGTCGAATCCAGCTATCGGACTTTCAGACCATGAGAAGCGACTCTTCGATATCCATGACCAGCGGCTCAAGTCTATGGATGAGAATGGAGTAGAATACATGCTCCTCTCACTCACTTCCCCGGGAGCACAAGGAGAAGCCGACCCGGAGAACGCCAAAAAGGTAGCCAGAGAAGCAAATGATTACCTCTCTGGAGAAGTAAAGAAGAACCCGCAACGGTTTGGAGCTCTAGCCGCGTTGTCTATGCATAATGCGAAGGATGCGGCGGAGGAGTTGAAGAGGGCGGTTAAGGAGTTGGGTATGTTTGGTGGTTTGGTGAATGACTTCCAATCAGTCGGGAAAGATGGGGAAGGGAAAGTATATTTCGATACTCCAGAGTATTACCCGTTTTGGGAGGTTGTGCAGGAGTTGGATGTTCCTATTTACTTCCATCCTCGCTATGCTATTAAGCAGGATCTAGAAGTGGGGACCAAGTATGGTGATCGGAGACATTTGCTAGGTGCTGGTGTACAGTTCCATTTGGATTTGAGTTGGCATATTTACGCTGTGTTATCGAGTGGGATATTCGACAAATATCCTAAGGTACAAATTGTTGCAGGTCATCTAGGAGAAAAGTAAGCTCACTCCTCCATATTTCCAAATCCACTTCACTGACCAGCCACACAGCATCCCACTCAATCTATGGAGAGCAGATCATTGGTACAATCACCCGATCAAGAAAAGCGCTAGACCTTCTCAACAAGACTACAAATACTACTTCACTCACAATGTTTCAATCACCACGTCTGGAAACTTCAATACCCGGGGATTGAAGTATTGTATTGAGGAGATTGGGTTGGAGCGTTGTTTGTTTGCTATTGATACGCCGTATGAGTCGGTGAAGGAGGGACAGGATTGGTGGAAGGGGGTGGACCTTCCGGAGGAGCAGAAGGAGGCTGTTGCCAGGAGGAATGCGATACGGCTTTTTAAGTTACCGTTAGAAGAGTAGTAAATATGATTGTGAATTGAATCTATTGCAAGTATCGGTGGTATGGACCTATAAAGGTGTCTGTTTTCATGCCTGAGTTTAGTTGACTCATGAACTATGTCCTGTATGTTGAAGAGAAAACCCATTCGTAGTATATTAGGTCAAGCTCCGTTCCATATACCAAAAGGGGTGTGCCCCTTCGGGTCTTATTGGGTCGAACTCTTTTGAATGTGTTGAAGGGATACGCTAATATGAGTCTTGCAGAAGTTGCTTTGTAAGACTTTGGAGTTATGTGGAGTTGGAGTAGCTTGAAAATGGACAAAGCCTAGGAGTACTAAGTGAGAACTATCTGGAGACTTGATGTGGATACTGGAGACTTCCATTTGCACAATTATGCAGCATGTAAAAAGTCTTATTCATAAGAATGTATAATCCCGTTCTACTTGGAAGGTGCACTAAGCGTCAAAGGAGGCAAGGCAGTGCTAACATCCTCACCATATCCAGGTGCCCTCAAATCATCATCGGCCACCTGCTTTCCAGTGACAGGATGTGCGTAGTGGAAAGGGACCACCCGAGTGTCTGGCCACAACATGTTCTGTTCAACAAGTTCATCCGGGCCGGTAGGGTCCTCCGGATATTGAGTGTTGGTGAAGGGAACGTATTGAGGATCGGTTTCTGCCCATCCACTCTCAAATTCCGCATGCCAGAATGGGAAGTATTTGAGTCTGAAGATCCTCCACACGCCGTCTTCCTTGATGTATTCGTTTTCATAGGATCCTCCTTCCCACCATTGTACCTTTCCACGAGGATGCTTTTCGGCAATACTCTTGTGTACTCCGGCAGACATTATGGTTCGGAATCGTCCTTTGGCGCGTGTGCCATCTTCTGAGATATCAACAATACCTTGCATTTGAGGGTGGTCGAGGAGGAAGCCATGAACGGGACCGTTTCGTCCATTCACGAAGCGGGGAGCAAAGCGCTTGAGGTAGAGACGTTCGGCCCCAGCCCTCCGCTTGTAGCGGCCGCCGAGGAATTCAACGCAGGCATCGGGGTGGTCGGAGTAGAGCTGAGTAACCTAGGACAGTCAGATTGCATTCACAGAATTGTAAGACTGAGGAGAGAAGGATTTACCTCCTTGTAGAGACATTTGTCGAGGTAGTAGCCATACTTATACTGGAGCTTGCGGACTTCCTCCTGATCTTCGTTTTAAGGTTAACTTAGCTTAGGCTGGTGGATGACGTAAGCAATCTATCTCACCACTCAACCTCGTCACCTCCTTCTGGAGAGCTTCCACCGTCTTCTTCAATTGTTCGATTTCGCTGCCCATGTCGGATAATCTCAGATGCTGTTTTGCACTCGCTCATTCACTCAGCCTGCAGTGGAAGGAGCTCGATCATGTATAAATCTTACTTACGTGCGGCATCTCTAACTCCTTCGAACCTCATCAGAAGACCTCCACACGGAAACGGCACCATGAACCATTGGAGCTCTCCATCTCTGAACCCTGACAATATGCACGGCACTCACTTCTAGGCCCGGACATGGCATCGCTTTCATCCTTCCGAGGCTTCCTAGAGGCGGGGCTCTCCCGCGGCACCCCAGTCAGGTTCTCCACCATCGGGTTTCAAGGGTAGACAAAACCTGTGAAGAATGTGGGGTAATCCCACAAGTGCTCACTGCGTGCTTCTCTCCTTCATTGATTCGACCCTTTGACACCGAATGCTGAAGCATTGCTGGGATTAAGACCGGAATCTTCGTATCAGTAAGCAAGATGGGAGCACCAGAGTACATAGAGACGCGACTCTTTATCAATGGAGAGGTGCGTCTTCTCAGAGTCGATTGTGCAACGTCTGCTAAGATGTACAGTTCTCCGAGTCGTCCAATGGCAAGACCTTCGACATCACGAATCCAGCAACTTTGGAAAAAGTAGCGACAGGTTGGTAGTACAACCTAACATCTGATAATCTTCTAACGCCTTCGGCTAGTCCATGAAGCATCTGAACAAGATACCGATCGTGCCGTCGCAGCTGCCAAAGCTGCTTTTCCAAAATGGTCCAGTACTCCCGTTGAACAACGAGCTGCTTGTCTCAAAAGACTTGCCAGTTTAATTCGAGAGAATTTCGATGAACTGGCAACCCTGGAAGCTCTGTCCATGGGAAAACCCAAAGATACTTTTTTCGAGGCCTACGCGGCAGCTGGCCTGTTCGATTTCTACTCCGAGGCCGGTCACCTCGTTCAAGGCACCTCAAGTGTCCAAACTCCTGGATTCCTTACCATGACATTACGACAACCATATGGGGTTTGCGCCGCCATCATACCATGGAATGTTCCGTGTCTTTTTCTTGCAAAGAAACTAGCTCCTGCATTGATTGTTGGGAACACGGTGGTTTTGAAAAGCAGTGAAAAGGCACCATTAACGGTATTTGACAGCAAACACTACAACTCTAGCAGGTTCTAACTCGCTACAGTCTGCCAAAATCGCAACATTAGTTCAAAAAGCCGGATTCCCTCCTGGTGTCTTCAACGTCATTACTGGGTTCGGCAACGTCTCGGGCTCAGTCTTGTCCCACCACATGGACGTTCGCGCACTCTCTTTTACAGGATCGGGTCGCACTGGTCGATTAATCCAAGCAGCTGCAGCAAAGTCTAACCTTAAAGTTGTTCTACTAGAGTTAGGCGGTAAATCTCCTGCTATCGTATTCGATGATGCCAACTTAGATGAAGCGGTGGAAGGACTTGTACACAGCGTACAAGGCAACAGTGGTCAAGTTTGCATGGCCAGTTCTCGCATATATGTTCAAGACACTATTGCCGATAAATTCCTTGAGTCCTATAAAGAAAAGTTCAAGGTTAATATGGGCAACCCGCTCGACAAAGGGGTCAACCATGGCCCTCAAGCAGACGAGACGCAACACAAGACTGTACTTCGATACATAGAGCTGGGCAAGCAAGCAGGCGACTTGGTACTTGGCGGAGAGGCTCCCTCCGATCGGAAGGGATACTTCATTCAGCCTACTATCTTTACCAATACCCCAGAAGACGCACAGATCATGAAAGAAGAAGTCTTTGGCCCGGTCGTCAACATCAACATTTTCAAGACGGAGGATGAAGTGCTTGAGAAAGCCAACAATACCGAGTACGGTTTATACGCGTCAGTATTTACAAAGAATATCGATCGTGCTCTTCGCTTCGCAAAGGGACTAGAAGCTGGGACCGTCGGAGTCAACTGTACGAGTCCAACGACAGGAAGAGAAGTGCCATTCGGTGGTTTCAAATCTTCTGGGCTTGGTAGGGAAGGAGAACCTACGTATTCACTGAACAACTTCTTGGAGACCAAGTCAGTGTTGATGAAGATTGGATGATTGGAGTTCCAGTCGACCGGTATACCCGACAGGCGTTCAATCCTTGAGTGTGTAACCGTCAAATGGAAACCTCTATATATTATACGCCTAGCGATAAAGCAACTCGTTTATTTAAATAATTGGGACCAGACTCGAAAACTTTCATGACACGGTCTAACGGAGGAACCAAGCTTATTGGTTCATTGAACCCCTCACCAATGCAGGGGAGAAGATTCATTCAAGATTACAATTGGCTTTTAAATTAAGCTCCCCAATTCAACCCTGGGAGGGGTATCGATTTTTGATGCTCAGAGTCTAGATGAAATGAGCTAGATTTCCCCACATTTAACGTTGTTCCCCGCGTTCCCTTCCACGACCCCACCTCCAATTGCCCCGAGTTCCTGCTGCATGATCCCTACACCAGTACATTCACATTGTACGCAAAGATATACAGCGGCATAAACATCACGGTTACCCAGGAATGTCAGGAAGCACGTTTTCTTCTGTTGACAGTACAAGCAGGATCCGGAAGTCAGCCAATCATAGAGTTCATCATAGTTGTGATCGCTGTAGAAGTAGGAAAACTAAGGTACACAAACTTAGTCTTTACTGATTGTCAGCGCGCTAAATTATCTGTAGTGTATCGATCCAAGTAGGTCCACTCTACCTCGTTGTCACTCCCATTGACCATTTATTATCTAGTACCTGGGCCATGCCGGTACTGCGCACGTATAGGTGCCTCTTGTGGCGTTGTCGAACGTCGGAAGAAAAGACCTTACTATCATGTCACTGAAGAGGAATACAGATGTTGTATCAAGATCCTAGAGCACCTTTTCCCAGAACGTGACATGAACCTGGAAACACTTAGATCTATTGCAAAGGATGCGGACTCAGGGAACCTGGGTCGGGTTGTCGTTCAATTACCACCTTCACCGAAGAGCGATGAGGCATCTGCCGATGCTGTTGAGCGTGACGGTGTGGTAGAGGCGATAAATGATTTGCATGATCCCCTAGGATGCCTTATGAAAGACTCGATGGGAAAATACCGTAAGTAAGGTGTGCACACTCACATATCATCAACTCACTAAACTCAAAGGCTATATAAGCTCGCATTCCGAAATCCCTTTCAATGCAGCTGTTTGTTCTATGAGCAAGAGTCACGCAATAGAATCTTCATCCATCATTCGCCCATTGAAAGTAGGGTCGTTCCCACCTGCTGCACCCAAAACTTCTCCATCCTCGCATGGCCAGAGCTCCAGTGAAGCATTTTATCTGCCGCCTCGTCATGTATGTGACTCCTACATATCTCGATTTTTCACTGAAGTCCATTGCGGATATTGGTTGTATTCAATGGAAGGTTTTCACGCTCGTCTCGAGGAAACTTATGCTTCTGGAGAGAAGCCAAAGTCACATTCATGGCTATGCTCACTTTACACAATATTTGCTATCAGCGCGGCGGGCCTGAGTAGCTTGGATGATTCCAAAACTTCATTGGAGTACATTTCACTTGCAAAAGCTCTTGTCCCGGCCGTGTATGACGAGGCTGATATTGACAGTATGCGTGCATTGGCGATACTAGTGAGTTACATTCTTGATGGGAATGCCACTATTCCTTGCTTACCTCATTATAGAGTATTACTTGCGAGAACTTCTGTTTTAGAATCACCTCATATCTTTATATTGGTGCTGCGATTCAGATCGCATATTCGCTTGGATTGCACCACGACAAACTTCCTTCTTCTGGAAATCACGTTATTCGTGAACAACATAGAAGGCTCTGGTGGACTTTGTTTATTCTAGATCAGGAGGTTGCAGCCCGGTGTGGCAGTCCTTGCATAATAGATGAGAGAACTATGAGGCTAGAAACTCCAATGCCGTCGGAACAGGTATGTATTTTGCGAACATGGATTACTTGTACTGATAAATGTAGATGCTCTATCCGGGAATGCATACACCTTTATCATGGTTATCGACATCCGTATCTCTCAGCCGATTAAAGCGAGAGATCGTCCATACGATCTACCCAGACCGATCCTCAACCGCGCCAAAAATATCCTTCTCCAAAATCTCCCAGCTCCTTCTGTCGTTGCAGCAGTGGTATGAATCCATTCCCTCTCACCTTCGCTGGAACATCCCGGTGCCTCCTTCTCAAAAGCGTGCCATTGCACTTCTACATACCAGTTACTGGAGCGCGACGATCCTCCTATCACGACCATTCCTATTATACCTCGTATCTCGGGATAGCAAAGTCGAAGGAGATAAACGAGCCTGGTTCGAGAAGCTAGCTGATCGTTGCATCGACGCGGCTAATAAAATCACCGCTATCCTTCAACAAATGGCCAAGGAAAAGATATTATCCAGCTTAACTGCACTTGACAGTTCTTGCATTCTCCGCGTCATTATGATCTTTATTTTGGGTTATGCTCGAGATAAATCATCCAAATGTCAAGAAAACATCGAAACATGTCTCAATCTCGTACGCGGAATGGAACAAGTAGGTTTCTGCAAAATCGTCACAGAGGAAACGCCCATACGTCTTGCAGATGTTGGGATCCCACAAACATCAGCTCAAACGGATCAAACCGTGGACATCGATGATGATCTTATTGCTCAACTTTGGGGGAATTTCTATCCGTATGTAAGACCTACACTTGAACATGGTCCATTTTCTAACGTAGACAGTAATTTCATGACGCCGCTCCAAAATCTGGATAATTTGAATTCCATCTTTGGAGATTCGAGTGTGTCGGAATTTAGTCTTACGTCGATGGATCTACCTACGGAGGCTGAGCATTTGGAGGGGCTGTACAGCTTTGACTTTCGATGATACCCTCAGTGCTGTTTTTTTATACATTCAATTACATAGGCATAGCTATACAAATCCCGAGTTTATCTATTAATTTTCTTATCAGATGGGTACTGAAATATTTCCCCCGTAGATCATGCAACAACGTTAAGGTTCAAGATAAGAATCCCTGCATCATTTATATATTGTGAGGATCTTGAAATGTCGAACAGCTTCAATGCAGGAGTGAGTATTTCAAAATCTTAAGTCGGAATTGGATGCTTAAGAAATAATTTTCGAAGATAAACCATTCTTCAAGGTGGTGGTCTTGTCCTGAAACATGTCATAGGGACGCCATACCCGCCTGATAGATCAAATGACCGCGTTTCCAAGATCCAGTAGTACAAGATGATCACCCGCATCACTCATTTACCCTCCAAACGATCGGCAATTACTCCAAGAGTTACCCCAGAGTAACTAGAGAGTTGGACATGCGGGGTAATATGGTTAAAGCCCCTGTCCAATAAAACCGAAAGCGTTCCCCAACTGCCGCTCATAACAAGCAAGGGGGTACTTGGAATCAACATTGTTACTTGAAGGACCTCCGTTCTTCCTAAACGTTGTCGTTTTCTTCAAATCGCTTTCACAATGCCGCTGGGTATCTTACAACCGGAGGGTCAGGAGCATCCTCCTGGGACTGAGCTTTTGCTGGATACTGAGCAGAGTGTTGAACGGGTTGTTGAACCTGCGCATTTGAAACATGCTAGTGGGAAGGTAGGGTGGCTTTTAAAACGCGTGGTGGTGGTAGCTCACGATGTGTGTAGAAGGCTGGCATCATTTTGGTCCCGCAACCATCGGAGGATCCCAATGACCCATTGGTATGTCAATTCCATGGTTTCTTGCTCTAGCTATTAATGAAGAAATAGCGTTGGCCAAGATGGAAAAAGGAAGTCACTTTTGCAGTGATCTTCTACAACTGCATCGTCTTCGCCACCACTCCGGGTCCAATGATCGCATCATCGACTTTTGCATTATCTGGTATTCTAAATGTCACTTTAACTCAGGTTTCTGAACTTTCGGGATATCAATTACTTGTGGTAGGAGCATTGGGGTACGAACTTCAGCCTAGCTAGTAGAATTTCTAATACTGACCGTATAGGCCCATCATCTCCGTCCTGGCCCAAAAATACGGTAAACGGCCTAACTTCCTCTTCGCTTCCACCATGGGGGTTATAGGCACAGGAATCTGCATCGCAGGTGCGAATAAGACCTCGTATGACACCATCCTCGCCGGCCGCATCATCCAAGGATTCGGCGTTACCGCGTATGAGAGTCTTTCCGTTGCCGCTATAGGAGACCTATTCTTCCTCCACGAAAGAGGCTTAAGAACAGCCTTACTAGTCCTCACATTAGCGTGTATGGCATCCATGGTCGCTATTATCAGTGGACCAGTATTCGAGAACCTAGGCTGGAAATACCTCTTTTGGGTTTTGCTTCCGTTTGATCTGGTGGGATGGCTGGGGACTGTTTTCTTCTTACCCGAAACGCAGTTCAAGAGAGTGAGTAGTGAGACGAGTACTACGAGCAGGGAGATTGTGAAAGATGAGACGGTGCATGAAGAGGCTATTCAGGCTCCAACGGTGGCGTCGCAGAGGAAGACTTTTGTGCAGGATTTGAGACCGTATTCGGGGATTTATACGCCTGATAACCTCATCAAGCTCCTTGCTGAAATCTTCATTCATCTTCTTAACCCAGCGGTGATTTGGATCTTATCCGTCAGCGCAGTATTAGTGGTACGTATTCACTCCACCTTTCCCCTCTACACCACTAACCCCCCACCAGTCCTTCTTCGTAGTAACAGCCTACATCCTCGCTCAAACCTTCTCAGTCCCGTAAGCCGCCCATCCCATCCCCCCTCCCCCCCCGAC
>AJFL01001313.1:0-15370 GCA_000467735.1 Rhytidhysteron rufulum CBS 306.38
CCCACCACCCATCCCCCCATAACCGTCTCCTCTCAACCCTCCCAGCCTCACTCCTCACCCCCGTAGGTTTCAACCCCCCATTCCCCCCTAACCCCCCAGTCCCCGTCAAAACCCCCGTAACACTACCGACCGTAATCGTAACCGTCGATTCAAAACTCGGCATCGCAGTCGCTCTCATCCTAGTCGACGTCCTTCCTATTAAACTAGCACCGAAACTTTGGTTCACTGGTGTAGGGGATAATCCACCACCTGGACCCGGAGAACCACCACTAGGGGTATTTGGGTTTTCCTCTGTGGGGGGAGGGGGAATGGTTCCGTTGTCTATGGGCATGAAACCGAAGGAGCCGGAGTATGATACTATTGGTGTTGTGTTTACTAGATTTGGGGATGTGTTTTGTGTGGAGGAGAGGGGTATAGGGGATGGTTGCCAGAAATCTTCGACGTAGAGTTTTAGGTAGAAGAGTGGGGCGCCAGATTTCCAGGATGGTTCGTCATCTCCTCTCTCCCCAATCTTTCTACTTCCCTCGTTCGCGTTGTTATTCCCTCCTCCACCTGCACCTCCTGCACCCCCTCCCCCGGACCTCCCCTCCCGCTGCAACAACTCCGCAGACGGCACAGGAACCTTCCACTCAAAAACCCCACTATTCGCCACGCCGCTCGCAATCGTCCCACAGAAGCTCGTATAAGTGAATTTGCAAGGGCGAGACGTCAAACTCCTGGATACGCCCCAGAGGGTGGAGTCCCAGAGTTCGAGGGTTATGAGGGTGAAGGGCGGGTTGATGGGGGTCCAGGTTATGGTGTAGGTTGTGTTCGGGGTTAGGAGGGTTTGTGAGGAGGAGGGGGTGGAGGAGGAGGGTGGGGGTGTGAGGATTGGTTGGGTGTTTGGGGTTGGGGAGGGGGTTGGGGTGGATTTGGATGAGGTGAGGGGGGTGAGGAGGAGGAGGGTTAGGATGGTGGGAGGGAGGTTGTTGAGGTGGAGTTGCATTTGTGGGGCCGAGAATGATGTGATGAATGATGCGAGTTGTGATGTCGAATGCGTTTTTAGTATGAGGTATACGTTTCTGTCGTCTTTCTTAGATCTATCGGTGAGGATTATGGCCGGTCGATAAGAGCTTTTTCCTTTCCTTCTCTCAATGTCAAATAGTAAATGGCGAAATCGTCCAAGTCATTAGGAATGATTAATTTCATTCGGCCTCGGTCCCAAATAAATTCCTCCTCTTATCAAGAAAGTGTCCTCAGGTAATTCAAAGGAATGAACCCAGCTCATCTCCCCGATGCGCAAGATTCTCGAGAAAATGTAGAAAATGTAGAAGAAGGAAAGCAGAGAAAAAAGTAGCAGAAAAATTAAAGGAAAGAAAAATCACCAAGAAAGCACAAGAAAAAATACGAACAAACCCCCATGGTTAAAAAGAATTATTTTCTCTTGGTTGCAGCGCACAGTGACATTATTCCTAAATTATTCCCAAGCCTCTGGGTAATAAAGAGAAGCTCAATCTTGGTATATTTGTACGACTATTACCAGGCCATTAACGTTACTTGCCAGCTTTCTTACTTCGGCTACCGACATGATGCAAAGAAGTCATGGATCTAAGGAACCCTCCCCCCTCCCCTTCCCTCCACATTCAAACATTTTGTTGGTTCGGTGCCATGAGGCGCGTCGGTCGGGTAGATCGTTAAAAAGCTTGTTTCCTCGCGGTTTTCCCCGCATTCGACAGGGGTCGGGATGGTTGGTTTGAAAGGAAGACGGTTCTAGATCTTGTTCCGGATTCCCCCGAAATAATAAATGTGTTCTGTGTTGGAGATGAAGTGAATGGGTTGGGCTGGCTTATTGTCGTTGAGCAAATTTACTTTACTTTGTGAGATGGGGAGTTGGGATGTAGAACTGAGTTTGTGTTGCGTAAAAAGATGAGAAATCTAACTTGGAGGAAATGCTTTTACCGAGTTGCTGGGGATGGAGGGGGTCAGATCTGGTGAGTGGGTTGTATGTGATAGATGGTTTTCCAATCGACCGTGACCACTCATGTTTCTGGGTTTGAGTGATGGGTGAGATGTTCAGATTGCACTGTGTAGATCATTGGACTTGCGCCTTGGGTTTGTTGAATGACGTAAATTGAAAAAACGTGACATGGCAATCAAATGAGGATAGTGTATGCGAACATATGAACGATGGTTGTATTAGACTGGATGCTGATGGCGAGGCGAGACGTTCCTCATGCCATTATGCTAACAAACGAAAAATGCGATTCCCCCTTGAATAAAAACTCCGATGGTATATGCAATTCGAAAAACTCCCCCCGTTTCATAACTGCACTTTTACTTGTGTGCAAGACCGTAGGCGGAGATGGCAGATTCTCCCCTCAATTTTTGGTTTTGCCATCGAGTTCGGGCAGCGTCCATGGATTCGCCCTCATGGCGAGCAGCGACAGCAGTGTAGGTGAAGGAAAGGCCTGCAGAAAGAGTTAGACTAGTGTTCGGAAGGGAATGGCGTGCGAAGGAAACTGACCAATGAAGGTGGCGAGGGCGGGCAAGAAGGTCTTGGTGGCGATAGGCATGTTGATGGTTGGTTTTAGATGGAGATTGGTTGGACCGATTGGTTTGCGGAAAGAGATCCGATCAGGAAATTTGGAGACAAGTTGTCTGGAGAAGAGTGGTGGTTTGTATATTGTAGTGGAGCTGGTTGGATGTTGTTGGCTGATGATGAGAAGACAAAACCCGGGGACACGACTGGGCTATAAGTACACACGCCAGAAATCATACTCACCCTCAGAGGATACGATCATCAACGGTCGACTCCGACACAAGAAATTCGAGACTCGACACATGGTTGCGTGACGGTAACGATATGCACAGCGTGGAGAGAGAGAGGCAGTGAGTTGGGCCTCGTCTCGATAAGGCCACTGCCGCTCCATTACAGTTGACAGTTCTCGAACGCTGGCCCGTTCAGGGCTGAGCCAACCTGCTTGGGGGGTGCAGCAGCCAGTGAGGGCGCGCCGTGTGCCCCCAGGACAGCCCAAGGATGGCCCAAGGATTGCGGGACGGGGGGTCTTTGGGGGCTCGCCAGGCTGAATACGAAGTCAGACCGGTGGGCTGACGGACTCACTGTCGTACGATGCTCTGCAGACGGACGCCGCCTAGAAGTAAACGGCCCTGTCCACCTCAGCCTGACCGTCGCTCTTTTTACACTCTGTCCATCCTATTCGGGGTTGACAGCGCAGTTGAGGCTGTGATGTCGCACGAATTTTCCCTATTTCGAGGGACAGAAGGGTGTTCACTGCAGGCTTGGCGTCGGTCCCTTTTCTCCGCTTCCGATTTTCCCCCGCACCTTCGACTTTCACCTCCTGACCATCCCAATCCCAATCCAACCCACCCCCACTCCATCCTATACCCTTTTGATCATCTATCTCGATATCCTCACGTTACCCCAAGAAGAATATATCAAGTTTTTCACTCTCCGTTATGCGTCGTGAAAATCCAAAAATCCCTCTTTCATTGAGTTTCGATTCATGCTTCTCGTCTGCCCCATCTTTCACTCTTCACCAAGGAACGCTATGTGTTGGAGTCTGAGGATGATGTTTGTTGTTGCCCTCCGATGACCTCCGTTTCTTTTCTTATCGGCACGCCTTGCATGTTCCTTCTCACACCATCGAGCACAGTCATATCCTCCAATCACAGCTTTCCGATTTCTCATGCTTTCAAATCCCGAATATCTCAATTTTCAACCTTCACTACCATTTCCACTATCATTCTTAGTTATCACGCCAACACTCAAGGATTCTCTCATCTGACATACTATTCGTTATGATTCGTGGCTTATCTACACCTTTGCAACTTCATCCACCCAGACCCTTCCATCCTCCTATGCCGAAGCCCTGGTTTACACAAGTCTAATCAATAGACCAGTAAGCAACATCCACTTCTCACCGGCTAACCCTCTTTAGGAACGGTATTCTCAACCGCCCAATCCCGAATATCCTCAAAATTCCTACACACATGCTGCGTATTGTAATCCGGATAGAAAGGTCCCTTCCCAAACCCATCCGCCTTTGTATTATACGTGATGACACCAACGTCGCTCGAACACATCAACTGCATCCGAAGCGTTTCAATACAATGATCTGAATGAATTAGTCAACCACCAGGAAGGAATTGTTAATCCAAACCTACCCATGTGTTCCCGTTGTTCCTCTAGAGAATCAGCCAGGTCACCACCCAGGGGCTCATAGTATTCACGATATGACATTTTTCGGAGAAGATTCAGGCAATGAAGCTAGTTGGATACTTTAGTCCGGTTCTTGGATAGTAGACTTGATATCATGACTTACCTGATGGAATACCTCAAGAGTGATCCGATACCCTTGCTCCCCAGTCCTGGAATTCGTCAAGGTTTGAGAATCTTCAGGCTTCCCGACCACCTTCATTTGTTCGTTTGAGATTATCTGGTCGCCGACTAATAACAAGAAGTCAATCAACGGCACGAAAGCAAACGAATCGAAACACATACGGTCATGAGTAAGCGCGTTCCATGCTTTATCGGCTTCGGGATTTGCCCCCATATACTTTGATTTCGCAGTGAAATTATACTGCATTCTTTCGTAACGTACGGCCGGCAAAGCGGGTGCTATTGATCTTCGTTAGCAACAGGTCTCGGAAACAAAACAGAACCAACCTACACCAGGACGAAAACCTCCTAGCAAACGCCTCTTCCGTCGGCTGCCCAAACCAACTCGCAACGAAGAACGCCACCGATATCGAAATGAGCGCCGCATGTGTAAACCAGATCCATTTTGGAGTAGCCGGTTTTCTTCTCGCTCGGGATGATGATTTCAGGTCTTCCTCGATTTCTTCAACTACCCCGTCTTCCAGTAATGTCGCGGCGGAGGAATCACTTTCCAAGCTAACTCTCTTCATGTCCTCTTCGTCAGCCCTACCATACCCTTTATTCCCCGTTTCAAACCGAGCCTTCTTAATGATATTCGAGAACTTCATCATGATGGAATCCCTTCGTTCGTATCGTGGATCAAGGAATAACGACTGGAAAAACCGAAAGATTTGAATGATGGAAAATACGAAAATGAAGGTGTTGGCAATGGAAACAACCACGAAGAAAAGGTTCATAGAACAAGGCGCAAAGACGAAAAAGGAACGCTCGTATGAATGACTGCCCAGCAGCTTAACCTCCATCAAAACAACCGGTCCTACGTCTCTATTTCAATGTCCTTCGAAACGACCTCCAAAGCGCCCGTCATGACAAAGCACCACGATAGAACTCCATCATTACCGCCCTCAGTGGGTCTTTCGTGATGTGTCCGGCACTCGCATTACATTCGCATCCACATCGCATGACCCAGCTACCACGAAAACCACCAACGATAGGCATTCATACGACAAGTTTCACAATCACGTTGGAGATAACATGGAGGATCATTCCCTGGATTGGATGACGATCGATGAACGGGCGAGTCGCTTTCGTTTGTGGGTCTTTTTGGCTTACCTCGTGCGGGGGTGCGTGGTGGATTTCTTATTTTAAGGCGACCACTTTTCTTTCGCGATGATTGGATGGTAGGGTGGAAAACGAAACGAAAGTGTTTTGAAACTCCCTTTTCCCCTAAGAATCGAAAATGTCCGGAGTATTTTTTACCTATCGTTCAGCTGAGCCTTTTATTTTATACCTGCCTACTTATAAGAGAATTTTTTGCGTTTGAAGGAGTTGAAGAGTCGATGGAGAGTTATGCAAGGTACCTAGGCAACCTATCCTATCCTATTCCTACATGACGGACAATGTCTTACTCTCTGTATCAATAAATCACGACAAGCATTCAAAATACCCCATTTTACCTACTTTTTATGTATGGCATGGGAGTTTTCGATTCGTCGCATCTTTCCAACGACACGCGCTCGTTATGCTTACCATGTTTGTTTGCTTGCTTACTTCCGAAGCAGAAATCAAGTCTCGAATCTTCGTTATATTAACCTCGTGATTGGTTGCCAGGTGGGTAGGTAGGCATGATGAGTCTGTGGTTTCATTACTCTAAGTATGCGTTACATTAAAATGAAGCGGATTCTCTCTGCACGCATCGTACTAGGAGTCCAACGCTCACTTCGAAAAGAGTAGAACCGTTTGAATATGAATGGGAAAGAGGGTATCTACAATAGAATACATCTAATAAGAGGTACAAAAAGAGAGAGGCCTAGCCCTCCAACTAAGCGATGAAAAGGAGGGAAAGGGGTTCCGAGAATAAGCATACGCCAGAAGAAACCAAAGCGCCGATGTACTTCAATTCTTCCCCGCAACCAACTTATCCACCTTCTCATAAAGCTCCTTCGGATCTTCAAAAACATACCACACATCCTTCGAAATCCCATGGAAAGCCTTCTCGAACCTCTCATGGCTATTCTTCCTACTCTCGTCCATCTCCGCCACACCCTTGACCTTGCGAATAAAAATGGCGCCGATCCAGCCGGGATATTTCCGATACATGGTACCGTAGGATTCGGGATCCGTTTGCGTGCTATCACCGATACAGATGAATTTACGGAAGGGGAACCATCGGTGAAGTTTTTCCATGCGGTCGGTTTTGTATTGTTCGGTTCCTTGGGTGAGATTACCTAGGAGACCGGCGAGATTCATCCAGGAGGCTTCTCGGAGGATGAGAGTACCCGGGGGATAGTGGTCTTGGCGGAATTGGCGGAGGAAGGGGTAGAGGTTGTATGGGGAAGCGGAGAGATACCAGAAAGGTGGTGTGTTTAATTTCTGTGTGAGATGTTTGTAGAATTCTGGCATTCCCTTGATAGGCTTGGGTTGTTCGGCGAAGGTGGTTTTCAGGATCCCGATGGGTGAGGAGGTAAGTGTTTTCTTGATTGTGTCGTCGATGTCGCTGATGATTGCCCATCCCGAAGGTGTGGCGAAGGTGGTATCGACGGGGATTGCGTCTGCATGGATGGCCTTTGATGTGACGACTTGACCGTCTTTGAAACTGTTGTTGGATATGATGATTTCGTCTGCACTGACACCATCTCGCCCGCTAGGTCCAAGCCTTGTTGCTCCTTTACCCTTAATATCAACGTTTACCGCATGTGCAGGTAGTATCGAATCCACCAGAGGTTGAAGCCTTTCCGCAACAGTATTCCTTGCCTCATCCCCCTCCGCAAGACCAATCTTCTCACTAATCCAAGCAACAATCTCACTAGTATCCTTTCCACTATTCTTATGGAAATAGGCCGCAACGAACTCAGCCCTCCACTCCCCGCCCGGTGTCTGAAAAGCCGTATTATCCAACAACCAAACCTTATGCAACTCAGGGTTTACATCCGCATAGAAAGGGTTTCTAGAGCCAAGGTACGAGCTCAGATTATCCTTGAGAGAGAAACGAAAGCGATCGGTTAGGCTAGGCATATCGTGTTCGAAAGACTTGAAATCCGAGGCGGAGCGAGTTATCTGTTCTTCTTCATTCTCCTGCATGTGTTGTTTAGCCTGACGAGCCATCACGACGGGGTTCTGCGCCATTTTGACGAGCCGATGGTAAATGGCGTATGTGCGGATGATGAAAGTACGGTGGTGGGTGGGAAAAGTCAGGTGGAAGAGGTTTCGCATGGGGGCCGGTGACGATGCTGATGATGGGAGGTATTTGTATCAGGAGGCATGGTTGGCGCCTTCTCTGGGGTAACCGGCCTGCCTTCTTGCCCTGCCATGGCGGCGTTTCGCATGTGAGGAGTTAGTTGGGTGGTGGATCGAAACTCGTGACGTCGGTCAAGCGTGGCTGATGATGCCTGAACCTTGTTTAGTGCCTAACGATCGACGGCTAGGCGGACTTTAAATAGGCCCATCGTCTATTGCCTTCTTGTCTTTTTTGCCTTTGAATCATATTTACATCGTTTCGAGGGCTGGTGATGTGTTTAAGGCAGTTGTCCAAGAATATTGAAGACTTGGCCCCGGGTGTTGGATGTCACTCATCGTTACGGGGTTTGTCGCACAGAAATACGGAAACGACTGTCGTGAAACTGGTCTTGTTCCACGCGAAACTTTGACAGCACGCGATAACCGAACGAATGATACTGTATTTCCTTGGCGTTGGGTTGAGGATATTGACGAGAAGTGGACTAGAATAAAAGATCTTATGACATGTGATCGATAATTTTTACAATTATACTGAAGGTAAGTAATGATGAAATCTGACGGAGAACGCGTCAACACCGACGACCGCTATTCAGACTTTCCAAGAATAGAGAGATGAAAAGAGGTGGGATTTTGAGGCTCAAAAGAACTCAGCTTTGATTACTGATTTATAGATTCTAGCCATGCTTATTGGATTCAAGTTTCCATCAGCTCAGAGGTCACTTTAGGCTTTGTTAAGCTTAAGGTGCTGAACGGAATGCCTTCCGATATGCATCATTCTCCCTTCCTACACACGGACCCATAAGATACCCACCTACGCATCTCAACTCGAAGTTTTTTAAGATAACTATATTTTGAGTAAGCAAGCCTTATCCATCCTTTGTCTTAATTTTCATTTCTCTACTTGTATGAGTGATTTCCCCTAGAATTCGAATCGAGTATTCCGGAAACGATTACATCCTTCTGCAATTCCATGGTTCATGTATAGTCTCGATTTGCTGTCAACAGTAATGCTCCACAAAATACCTTTGTCACTTTCCCCAACGACAGGAACCTAAAACCAGTTTGTTTATCTACCCTTATGTCCTCAAACAACGCTTCACTTTCTATCCAAACAAATTCTTTCCTCCTTCGACATGACGATCTCAAAAGTCAACATGAGTAGTCGTTCCCCCTCCACTTCCGAAATGGAATCATCTTTCCACTCAAGCACAAGCACATGTTCGGCGCCTTCTCCAAGAACATCATCCGAAGGGTTGTCAAAAATCGAATCGGAAGCTCTAGGTCGACCTTCATTTTCACGATCCCCTTCACCACACGAACTTATGCAATCAAGACCGGAAATCCGACAACCTCTACGACTCGATACCAACAACTTCGAAAGGAAACCCGTCAAAGGCAGCGTAGCACCTCCAAATAGCTGCAATAACTCGAGACCGAATTCGCCGGGCTTGGATACAAATAAAGCACATCTCTTTGATAGAGTGTCGCCTTCATACTGGTCACGTCAACTCAAAGCATGGGAAGAATGTCATAAGGAACCGGAGTTGAGTGAGAAGGAATGGGAAGAAGATGGGGATCCGATGGATTTAGATTGAAACTCGCTTTTCTGTGTGCATGCATTGAAGTTGTTTGATAGACTGGAAGGTTAACATATCCGCTTAATATCTAATATGGTTTCTTTTGTTTGAGTTTGCTATAACCTAAAAAGTTAATGTAATCGTTATCAACACAACAACATCTTACCGCCATGATAGCAGCAGCCTCGAGATGATGATGATGTCTCAGACGGCCACGAATACCTTTTTGATCAGCAGAACCTAACATCGGGTAGAATCCTCACTATACTATACAATGGACGCAAACGCATAATACGTATTCCGGGCCAAGATCTGATTGGACGGAGGGCGAAGCTGGGGGTGGATCGTGGGCCTTGTGATGGATCTTGGAAGGTTGCGCCACGCAATGCTGCCAACAGCCCTCGACCGTTTTGAGGATGTAAAGAACAGATGCAACCAGTGAAAGAGGACCATGGCCGCCACCTTTAGCAAAGTCGTACGTAGACAAGTGACGCAGTTTCGTCAACGTCTGGCTGGGCAAACGCGCTGAGGGGCTGTGCAAGCTGCATCTGGGGGCGGACACGGGCCATCCCGCCAAGCCGTTAGGGTCCGTTGCTCGATGCTTCGAGGAGCCAGGCCGCCGCATCCCTTCGATATATCTAAACGCCGCGCTTCATTTCACCACCTCGTACTCGTGAGACCCTGGAGTACGAAACAGCTGCAACTTTTTTATATCTCCCTGTCTCCCAACGCTTTTCCTCCCGAACCTCTTTCTCCTACTTTATCCTCCTCCCACCGACCCCCGGAGCTCGAATCTCTCACCGGTAGCCTGCCATGGTCCTCAAAAGGTTCACAGGCGGTCTAGGCAGCGTCTTCAACAAACGGCCTAGTAAGATTCGCTCACAATACCTTTTGCGCGCCAATCAAGCTGACCGGCCTTCTTATAGATCAGGATGGAGAAATACCTGAAGGCGATACACCTGAAGCGAATGCTGTAAGAGGAGTGGTAAGGCTCTCACCGACCTTCAACATCCAGACGAGCATGCGCTAACCTTTGTTTCCACAGAGACTCTTTTGTGAATCACCCGATGCCAACTCAGTATGACCATCTCCGCGCACCGCAAACTCGCAATGACTCACAATTTATCTAGGGCGAAGAAGTCCTCCACCTACCTACCATAGTCGAAGCCGCCGTCGCAAGTCCCGCAGCCGCCTCAGCAGCATGTTCTCAGATCCGCAAATACCTCTCCAAAGAGAACTTGACCCGCCCACATGTCCAATACAATTCCATCATGCTTATTCGAATCTTGGCCGACAACCCAGGTCAATCCTTTACGAAGAACATGGATAAACAATTCGCGGATACGGTGAAACACTTACTCAGGAATAGCGGGGATCCTAGTGTGAACCAAATACTAAAAGAAACTTTGGATGCTCTTGATAGGGATAAGGCATATGATACAAATCTCAACGCCTTGTTTGCCATGTGGAGGAAAGAGAAGGGCTTAATGGCTGCCGCTGGACATGCTCCAAGACAAACCGGTCCAAGAACCATGAATGCTCCACCATGGACTGGTCAATCGGTAGTAGGTGGTTTCAGTGGTAATTCGAGTTCGAGTCGCCCGAAAGGACTTCCTCCTCCAGCTGAATTGGCGGCGCGGATCGAAGAAGCACGTACATCAGCCAAGTTACTCCTTCAACTTGTTCAATCTACTCCACCGAATGAGCTTATTGGGAACGACTTGATCAAGGAATTTGCAGAACGCTGTCAATCCGCTCAACGAAGCATTCAAGGTTTCATCAACTGTGATAACCCAGCTCCGGATGATGATACGATGCTTACCTTGATTGAAACGAACGAGCAACTTTCCCTTGCCGCCTCAAAACATCAACGCGCAATGCTTCAGGCTCGTCGTGCTCTTGGTGGTGCTACTCCTTCCCCTCCAATTTCTTCCGGCAACAACAATCCTATCTCAAGCAATAATTCCTACAACCCTCCCGCCGTACCACCTCGAGATACTGAAGCGCCTGTTCTACCTCCCATCAACGTTCCATCGGATGACTACACTAGAACCTCGAATGTTTCAAACGATCCTCTTCCAGTATCCCTTCAAGCTGCTCCGGGTCGGAAAAACACTTCACAAACCAGTTCAGATGATGGTAATGATCCATTTGCGGATCAAAATCGTTATGCTCCTCCTCCAGGACCTCCACCTCCACCCCCACCTCGCGACAGCAAACAGGAATATGCTCGTTATGGAGATGACAAATCAACGGGTTCTCCTGCTTCATACCATCCAGGCTATCAATCTACACCATCGTATATCAATCGACAAGAGAGTTCGTCAAACAATCTCACAATGCATGGCGCGGCAGCAACTTCAGGACCGTTGATGGAGGAGGATGAATACGCGAATACGCCTAGCACTCCTCAGAGGAATGGAAGGTTGAGGAATGGTAGTGATGTGAGCCCAATTACGGAGAGAAGTCCCGTTACATATAGATATTAGGGACAAAGACATGGAATGAATTGAACGACCTGCTGAATGTTTACTTTTTACTATGAAGGAGGATTGATACCACGGTCTTTCTGGAAAACTTCTTTCTTCTTCTTCTTCTTCTCCTCCTCTTTCTTTTGCTAGTTTCTGTCGAGTTCTACATGTACGCGATACCACATCTTTTTTTCCGAATGCAGCAAAAATTATCTCGAGATATGACTAAAGTTTGTTCATCTTATCTGCCAAGTATCTTGGAAATAGAGTTTTACATGCAACCAGTAAGACGGATGTAGTAGTCTATGGTCTTGTGAACTGAGATGTGTAATCGGAATGTTTCACCGGACTAGTTACGGAGATATCATGATAATATGCCTAGGTAGAGAGATGAGGGGTTTAGAGATCTACCAAGATTAACGCGAACCCCTCCTTTGACCCACGTGAATGCGCCTTTTGGATTTGACATGGTTCGATCGGAAATGTAAATCCTAGTGGTTATCAGGGGGATGTATATTATTCAGCAATGTTTTTAAGATTTTTAATTATTCTTGTTGGAAGTTTATTTGCGGGGTGGGAGTTGGAAGTGGTTATGTTCCCCGCCAGATGCATGGATAGAAGCGGAATTAAGGGCCTGGACTGCCCTGGGACCATGCCAGAAGCAGAGCGTCAAACCATCAGACCAAGAGCACCCCACGACTTGACTAAGAAATTAACAACACTAGCACAACCCTTCTTTTTTTCTTCCTATACCCGAGCAGACCCTTTTTTTCTTTTCTCTTCTTTTCTCTTCCGCTTCAATGGCATATTCGTACTCTGAATGCGCGTGTGGTGGGAATGGCTGTGCCGATTCCACAATGCGTGGATACCGTCATCATAGGTATGTTTCTTTGCGATTCCTTCTGACATCATAACCATTCATCTCGAGGTTGCGAAATTTGAGGATGCGTCACTAGCTATGTCTATACGACTGCTAATAATCATTTCCTACAGGTAACGGTCCTTCCGCCCTAATCCTCTCCTACATTCTCCACGGTCACATACCCTACTACACTCGCGCGCATCACGATCCTCTTCTCCACTCCAAACTATCCAAACGACCCAACCTTCTCGATCTATCACCAGACCTCTATGCACATTTTGCCTCCTCCCTTCGTTACTCCACGCAAGCCCTTCCTATAAATACCCTCCTCGACACGCTTCTCCGACCCAATGTCGACACCGAAGTCAATCCAACCTCATGTCTCTCATGGCGATACGAACCTTCAAAGGCTATATCACACATCGCGATTGGTGAAACAGCTGCGCCGGGAGGACAATGGGCCGAGAACCCGGTATCCGCGAGTTGGGATATTGGAACGTTGAGCTATGCGGAGATGCTTTCGCTGCCGGGCTATTCATATGCTGAGTATCTGTCTCGAATACGACCGAATGCGATACAAGAATGCGATTTCCTTAGACCCAGTCGCGTGGATGTGGCGGGGTATTTTGCTAGTTATCCCAAGGCTGTGGGGATTGAGAAGGCGATATATACTGGGGTTAGGGTTGATGGTATTACTCGACTCCCATCATCAGGAGGAGGTTTCTTAATCCGCTCTCACAATATCCGTTGCAAGCATCTCGTTCTAGCATCTGGAATCTTCACCCAAATAATCGAACCTCCGACTCTTCTCTCGCCTCTCCTATCCCTCCCTCATCCAGCTTCAACCTCGCTCTCATCCACCCCTGCGAAATCCTCGAATCTTACTACCCATACGAACGACGATAACGCAGCCGTCCTAGTAATAGGTTCTGGTTTCTCTGCAGCCGACGTCATAATCTCAACCCCTCCCACGCAAAAAATCATCCATCTCTTCCAATGGAACCCAGATGCCCGGCCCTCACCTCTCCGTGGATGCCATCATACCGCATACCCCGAATACGCCACCGTATACCGACAAATGAAGCAAGCAGTCGGGAACTCCTGGAGTGGAATCCTCAGCAAAAGCCCGCTAATGCGAAAGAAAGGAAACCCATTCTTCGAAGGTCGAGATTGGGCCGGATGCTATGAAGGGCTAGCGAACGCGGAGGTCATCGGAGTTGAGATGATAGAAACGAAGAACGGGAAACGTGGGATCGTTAAGATTAAACGAGCAGATGGCAGTGCGATTGAAAGGGTCATCAGTAGACTTGAGTATGTTGTTGGTAGACGAGGGGATCTAGCATATTTGGATCCGGGACTACGAGAAGAAGTATTATCGCCATCTTTATCACGGCCTTCTTCTTCCTCTTCAACCTCTACTACGACTACCCCACAAACCCCGTCGAAAACTACCTCTCCACTTATATCCGGTCGTACACTTCGCCCTAAAGCCGAAACGTCCCTCGAAATCGCAAAAGACGTTTTTATCATTGGGAGTTTGGCTGGAGATTCTTTGGTTAGACATGCGGTTGGTGGGTGTGTTTATGTTGCTGGGAGGATCTTGGGGAATATTGGGTCTGTGTATCGTGGTTCTGATTCTACTGTGGATGGTGTTAAGAAATATACATTGGACTCGGCGGTTTATGTTAATGGTTATTCTACTACTACTTCTAACACTTCTTCTTCAGATTCTCCTGGAACTCGGAAAGTAGTGAATGGGCACACCGAGCCTGAGAAGGAGACTTGGGAACCGAGTAAAAGAGTCAAGGAAAATGGAGATGGGAGGGTGGATGTGAAGTTGAATGGGGATGATGGGGGGAGAGATGGGGGACTGGAAGATGATATTAGAGCGAATGGAGTTGATCATAATGATTTGCATTTGGATCGGAGGGGGTTGATGAGGGGATGAGATGAAGTTAGGGGGTAAGGGAGGAGGGGGGGTTGATCATACGAAAGGGGACTCAGTACATATTCTTGATATTCCGATGAAAGAAGGGTGTACATATCTTTGGCAGTGAAAGAAGTAGAAGGTTAAGTTTGCATTTTTAGAGATGGGGTTAGAAGGGCAGCAAGGCAAGATAGAAGAAAGCAATGAGGGTTGTGATTGCGTTTTCTCTAAGTACATATATTTAGGATTCTACATAGCCTACCATCTATTCATCATGATACATGCCTCAAAATCATCACCAACGAAATACAAATCAAACATAAACACAAGTTATAAATTTCCTATCATGTCGTAGATTCTACCAAAGTACCTAACAGTACTTACAACCACGTATATAATCCCCAATCTCACTCATCTCATCTCATCTCATCTCATCATGCAACGAAACGCTTGCTTCAATCTCAACTTCTTGCTTATAAGTATCAAAACCAAAAGAAAATGATATGATATAAATGGCATGAATAGTTGATTTTGTGCTTCATGCTTATAAGAAGAAAAGGATGTGATGTTGAAAAGATCAATCTTGGGTTATGAAGAAGTTCATGAAGATAAAAAACCGCCCTCCTCCCTCCCCTACCTACTCCCCCAAAAATTAAAGTCAAAAAGAAAGAAAAAGGTGTTAGAGAAAGAAGAAAATATATTACAAGAACCCCAAAAAAGAAAAAAGAAAGAAAATCAAAAGACCCACCTATCTGTACTTCCAATCTTAAAGAAAAGTAAATAAAATAAAATCCTACCTAAAAATAAGAATAATAATAATAATAAGGTTTAAAATATAAATTTCTGTGGTTAAAAGTAAAAAAGAAAGGCCAGGAATACGTTTCCACCATCCATCTACAAAAAAAAAAAAAAAAAAAA
>AJFL01001316.1:0-10603 GCA_000467735.1 Rhytidhysteron rufulum CBS 306.38
AGTCCGGATGCTCGTTCAAGAGGACCCAGTTCGAGCGCTCGTCCAAGGGGAGCTAGGGGAGCTAGGAGGAGAACTCGTTCAAGGGGAGCCAGATCGACTACTGGTCCAGTCCAACCGAGAGGACCATACACTGGAACTGAAGGAATAGCGTGTCGGCGTCCATTCGAGGAGAATGAGATCCAAATGATGATAGCCGCTGCTGCGAAATCCATAACTACCTTTTGGAAAGACATGTTCAGAAGATTCCCAGAAAGCCTCAGTTCCACCACTCACGGCGTCAAAAAGGGCAAAGAACCAACAGCCTACTATATCGGTCGCAGTACAATTATGCATACCGATAAATACAAGACGATGGCTATAATCGGCATCCCGGTTCCTTACAAGGCAGATGGAATGATGCCTCTCTTTGAAAAATTTGGCCGCGCGTTCTATCCAAAGCACTGGCGACCATACGATGATGGAATTATATCGGCCGAAATACCACCTGATGCGCTCGGCACCCAGTCGGCGATTGTCGGTCGGATTGTCAGTCTACAACTCCTTGCAGACGAAAACTCAATACCACTCTTCATGTTGGCAAGCGAATGGTCAAAGTTCACTGGCATCGTCGGTGACACAAAACCTCTATGGGATCTGGGAGCGGCGAAATCGGCGGAATTACAGGTCTTAGATTTATTCGACGATGTGGATAGTTGCTGTTGGCATGATCGAGTAATAAGAAGGTTGGAGTTTGCCAGGGAGACCAATCCTCATGAACGCATCCCCGTTAGGTGGGTTGGTCCCTTAGACCGTGCAATGAGGCACTGTGATCTTCCGGTAGTTTTCAGTGACGACATAACAACGATCCTGGTGAAGGCGGAAGGAAGGGAACGGTCAATTCAAACGTCGGAATATCCGCCTTGGGGAGCTTTCTCCACTGGGTGGTAGAGGTCTTTCATGTACTTATGAAGAGGCTCTAGATGGAGCGTTTGCGTATTGGTAGATATTTTTCAGGGAAAAGGAGAATGAACTGGTTCAGCATTTGATACGACTTGCATTTTTTTGTGTCGAATGCAAATTGTGAATGACAATATGATGACAGAGTGGATAAGAGTAGTAGTTGGAGACATGATTGGAAAAACTTTGATATCAGACCTGATAAGTCGACGGCGTGCGTCTATTATCGTCCACCGTCACCCACCTGCTGTGACATGTGAAAGGACAAGGGTTATCCTATCCTATCTTTCTATAAGCAGCATGCTGACTAATGGCCACCACTGCAACAAGCAAACATTCAGGTTGTTCTATTAGCATGAGTGATGGTAAGTCTAGATGGAAATGACGGAAAATGATGTCTGATGGTTAGTAGAATAACGAGCATAGAATGAGGCGAAGACGATGTCAGGTGTGTGTGGGGAGTGTGATTGGGCGGTAGTGGTGGTTGTGCGATTGTAGATCGGGTGTCAAAGAAATCGGAGTGGAGTTTGGAGCCGAACGCCTCTTCTTGGCGGCGGCCGGGCGGCCCATGACTACCTAGGTATGGCCATGACCGTGACCGTGACCAAACAACGACGACCAGCTCTCTCGAGCAACACACACTCCTGCGCACCACATCACCGCCAACCTCGACTCGCCTTGTACCTATGCCAATATCTCCTATTGCGCCTCACACTCCGCTGCTGCTTCTCATGCCTGGGCTCCCCGTCCGCCCTTCTCCTTCTCCCTCGCCTGCCTGAGCTGTGCGCTGCCTGCTATCCTGTCCCATCGTCGTCATTCAACCGCCGCTGCCTTCAGCCATCCGCCGCACCGCTCACCGACTGGCTACCACCACACCTGACTCAACCACCACAAGGCTGCACTCCAGCGGAAAGTCGTCCGGGTCTCGTGTAGTCGCTGTCTCAGCCCTCCAACACTCCTTTTGCATCACAACCCACAATGTTCTCCGAATGTAAGCTCCCCGAGTCCTTATCAGCTGCTCGCTCGTCGGGGCAGATGACAGCTCGGTTGTCCTCCGCGCAAACACCTCGCGTGACTGACAACCGTTCTCTACAGATGCCTCAAGATTCCTGGCCCAGTCCCAGTCAAGACTGTCGGTCGGTCAACCTGATTCCCATCGGAGCCCGCCAGAACGACATCGTCCGCCCTCACGAACAAGAGGCACCCCTTCTTACATGCAGCGACGCAACATGCCAAACCCTTATCATCCCTCTGCATCTCAAGTCTCCCGATTTCCTTTCGCATCACGTACCTCAAATGCCCCGGCACCGCTGTTCTACTCGGCTACCGATGATTTCCGGGAAGAGGAAGATGATGCTGCCGAACATGATAGAGACATGGCCGATTTGCTTAGACTTCAGCGATCGCGGAGACATTTTGGTGGAAGCAACTTGACCGAATCATCCGAACCGGACGATGATGTGGAAAGGAAATCGGATCGAAGCATAGAGGATGACGATCAGAATGACCTTCCGGCGTATGGGATTGGACGAGGCATAAAGAGTTCGTGGAAGGGATCTCGGTTTGAATCGAGGGGAAGGGAGGAGGAATCAAGACCCCTAAATGAACGGAAAGGGAGGGATTCAAGCGTCTCCTTATCTGAAGCCAGCCCTAGTAGCAAAGGAAAGGGAAAGCTTGTCGATGTTGAACTTTCCACTACCCGAGATAGCTTAGAGGATATAGGTCATGATGAGGATCTTGAACGAAACGCGTTTAGACAGGAGCCTCCTCCCTCATATCAACAGTTCCGATCATTACCGCCATCGAAGCGACCGCGAAGCCCTTTACGAACAACTCTTCCCATCCCACAAGAAACTGACGAAGACGTCCTCCTAGAACACCCACGGCCTACAAGTCCAGATCGCGAGAGTGTACCGCAAACTGTTATATCCGACCCTGCATCACCTCCGAAACACAACTTCTTTTGGGCAGAATTATTCATCATAGCACAATGCGCTGTCTTTGGCATTTTCTTTGTCGCGATACTGCAAACTTCAACTCCGGACAAGAAAAAGCCCTTGGGAGATACGATTTATACCGTCTTGCATTCATCATTCCATCTGCTAGGTGTTTACTCCCTAGTTTCAATCATCGTCGGGCTGCTGTGGTTATCTTTGCTTCGTTCGTTCGTTCGGCCATTAATATTTTTAATTCTAGGAGCGGTGCCCATTATTTTATTCTCATTTTTCCTCTATCCTCTAGTATCTAGTTATAAGGGGACATGGGCTGGACACAGCGTCCAAGACAGAGCCATGTGGTGGTTCTCGTGGGTACCGGCGATCGGAGCCATATGTTGGGTTTACACCGTTTGGCGTGGACGACATTCTCTGACCAAGGCGGCCGAACTCTTGGAATTCACTAGCCGAATTCTAACTGCAATGTCTCCATTACTCCTCGTAGGATTGGCTACGTTGGCAGTTGTCGTTCTTTGGTCATGGATCTGGATGCTCATGTTCACACGGTTATTTTTGGAGGGTCACTTTGCGAAATCACGCTTCATCATTGATATCACCACTTGGTGGCTCGGCGTTGGGTTTGTCCTCGACTATCTTTGGACATTGGGTGTTATTGCTGGCATTCAACGTGCGACCACCGCTGCAACAGTAAGCCAATGGTACTTTCACCGCAACCAAGTTCCAGCACCTTCATCACGAGCCGTGGTCCAGGCATCCTTTTTCCACGCCACAACTACCATGCTCGGCGCAATCTGCTTATCGACATTCCTCTCCTTAGCCGTCCGTCTACCACTACTACTTCTTCCCCGACGTCTAGGTGGTTTCGTAAGCATGTGTGCATACTCTCTGGTTCCAACACCCATCGCCACCCTCACGAACCCTCTTACTCTTACCTATGCTTCCATTCATGGCCAACCTCTCGGCACTGCAGCACGTAATCTCTCCCATATGTCCTTTGTCTCCAAGTCCTCGCCTACTACTACGCTATCCCCGAACTCTTTTTCCTCTCCCGCCGGCTCATCCCTCGTCCCCTACCGACTCGCCAAGCTTCTCCTACATGCCATCCGTTTCGTCATGTCATTAGCTCTTGGTTTCGGTGGTTGGGTGTCAACAGCGCGAATGCTTGAGGTTGGGACAACTGGATACAAGGGCAGTCTATACGCCTATGTCATTGGTCTCATTGCCGCAGCTATCGGTTGGGGAGCTCTAGGTGCTATGGAAGGTGTTCTCGGTGGCATCCTTGACGCACTAGTTATCTGCTGGGGTAGTGAGGTTGGCGCACACGGCTATGGAGAAGTCAAATACTGTCGGGAAGCAGGAGAACTATTCAATGATGGACCTAGGACTAGAGTCGGGCGATTCGCTTGATTGAGAGTGAGGCAGTTTTTAAACCTTGGATAAGTTAGATGAAGAAGCAAAGTGACATGATGTATGCGCATGCACGTGCAGAAGTGGATTTCTACATGATTTTTTTTTTCAATGGAGTTTTGAAGTCATCGTTGTGAGATATGATGATGACGGCATACCCTGGATTCTTTTTTCGACCTTTTGGATTCCGGGCGTTATATTTTTAGAAGTGTGTATGGTTGGATGGATGGACCTTCCTGGCGATCTATCATGGTCGCGGGTATGGATGGATATAAGATAGCGAGTTTAGCTTTTTTAGCTTCTAGATTGGATTTTTAAGACCTTTGATATATTGTATAGAAGCTCTTTCGTTCAATCTTGTATGTTATATTGATAGTATTAGAAGAGAAACAGAACGTGAAGGTTTCTTACACCGCTCCGTCACAGGGCTATGATCATATGTCTAATATTCACGTGGGTGATGGAGCTAATACGATCTAGGTTAGCGTGATAATCACGTGTATACCTTTTTCAACTGCTCTAGAGGTATAAAATCCCCTGGTTCTGAATACTTGGTTTCCTTTTCTGCACACTTCGATTTTGGGATTATTGGGATTATTGGGACTAATATTTACACCCCTTCGGCATGAGTTAAAAGACCTGATTCAGGAACTCGATATGGGTAGGGCTATTGTTGGTTTGCTTGAAATTAAAAGTAAAGGTTCAAAGAGAATATGGGATAGAATTGATTAGATGTTTCATGCCATGTGTGGTTGCGTACAGAAAGCTTGGCTAGAGGACGTCATGGGACTTTGTGGGGAGAGAAATAGTTACCTAAGAAGCCCATGGGGTTTCGGGAGTTGGAGTATTCGATATCGGTTGGGAGGTTATGCTGGGTTGATAGAGCTAGATGGTTGTGTGTGGTGTGTGGTGTTTGGGACTAAGCACCAAGGAAAATCTTCTATTAAAGAGGATCGGGGAGGAGTGGATGGAGTGGAATGGAGTGGGTCGTGGTGGTTGTTCATGCAACATCGTCGACCAGCAGCTCATGTGGTGTTTGGTGTTTGGGACTAGGCACTAAGGAAGATCTTCGATTAACGGCAAATTCGACTTAACCGAATGGTGTGGGGTGGAGTGGGGTGTTTGGGACTGGGTATGGGATCAAGGACCTTCAAGGACGATGACATGTCCGGAACTTTGAGCTATCCAACGAAATCTGCAGCTACCTTGATGTTGGCGCTCTCGTGTGCGCTGTGTCAAGATTAAGTTTTATACGTTCGCATGGATTGCTTGGTCTCGATGGGGGTTTGGTGGCTTTGGGGGGTTGGTGTGGGAAACGAGAGCGAAAGGTTTAGAAACAGTATCTGGGACGATTGCATGGTTGGGAGTGGTGTGGGATAAATACACGGAACTGTCCCTTCTGATGGAGAGGCACTGTTTTGGAGTGTATGGGTACGAAGTCTCTGGCATGGTGGAAGACGTGTGCATGAAGGACTGTCTGGAGGTTGATGGTCGGTGGCGAAATGAAGTTCTTACTGGTGATGAATGATGATGTGATGATGATGGTCTTCATCATTATTTAATACTGGTGGTTGGTACTGGAATTTCATTATCATACAAGCCGCCACCTTATACATAGTACATTGCTTATTCCCTGATTATCCAATACAATGGCTGTATTATGAAATTCGAAAGATCTTTAATGAGTACCTAACATTTGGAAGACTTATTGGAG
Organism: Rhytidhysteron rufulum CBS 306.38; assembly: GCA_000467735.1. Classification (NCBI taxonomy): domain Eukaryota; kingdom Fungi; phylum Ascomycota; class Dothideomycetes; order Hysteriales; family Hysteriaceae; genus Rhytidhysteron; species Rhytidhysteron rufulum. Next base: position 6,013 of record AJFL01001316.1, read on the forward strand.
TGGTAGGACTTGCGGGAAGTCAGTGAAGTCAGTCAGGGACCCCTGATCACGTGGATAGGATCCAGTGCAGGTATGAAATCCCCCTTCTCTTGGACAGTTGACTTCCTTTTCTTCACACAAGTTGGATACCTTTGGGAAGGTATATATGGAAACGTGTGCTTCTGTAGTATAAGCAGTACGTAGACTGCTCCAACAAAATAGTCTTCGGACACCATATGGTTAACCAAGGAAAATATAGTGAAGGGTTCCACACTTTTCAACTTTCCTCGTTATAAAATACACGCTCTCGTCGACCCATGAAAATTCCTCGTGTGGGTGGTTTTACAAGGTGTTTGGTTTTTCTCTCCTTCCGTCTATATAATATTAAGTATTATGCGGCATTTATTTTTAGGGTTTAACTTTAAGACTTCAAGATTCCGTTGGGGGATGAATGTAATGATGATCTTAATCATTAAATATGTCTCAAGGATATCATCATCAAGCTTTGTGCTCGTGTTGGTGGTTTTTGGGTGTGAAAATGCATGAAGCAAGAAGTGAATGATTAATTTCAACTTGGAATTTGGCTGGCCTGATTAGTTAAGTCACTCATATGTTGGTTCCATGGCGGTGTACGAAATGTAACCATGGCATCAGTGCAAAATCAATTACCAACCAATAAGATAATACCCAAAATGGCATGTAATAATCGCAATACACTGCTCTTCACGCATCGAAAGGAGTATAAGTATGTGCCTTGAAATCCTTCTGCTCTTTCAATTTCCCTCCATCATTTCCCTCACCTCACATCAATTTTTCTACTACAAGTACCTGCCAATATGTCAAGGATACAACCCAAATACTCCACAGTGTATCCACAACATAGTAGTAGAGGGCCTCGAAAAAGAATTTAAAATGGACTTCCATGCAACATATGGGTATACGACGGATATGTTTACGATCTCAACAGGACCATCGTGTCCGAATTAGCTTTATACCAAACTGTACGATTTCACGAAGCGGTACAGCCTCCCTGACACTTTGACCATTTTCGTGTACTCCGGCCATGCAGGAATGGAAGAGCATCTTCCTAATTAATACATCATCGCGTAAGTTGCTACAGAACCCCATGAACCGTTGCTAAACTAGTTCAACTGATCAATGTAATAGCGGTCAGTGGGACAAGAAGACGAACAAATTTGTGGGAACAAGAATTGATTGGTACTGGATGACAGGTGCCATTGAATACGGTGCAAAAGAAGACATCCTATACATCATGGACTCTTGCGTTGCCGGCCTGGCAGCCACCTACAATGGACCGGAGGTACTCGCCGCAACTTCCAAGACTGAAGTAGCAGCAGCAAGCCTGACGACAAGCTTTACAAAAGCGTTAATTGAGAAGCTGAAGCAGTTAGATGGCCGGAGTAGAACAGTGGCATCCATATTCTCTGACTTAGTCAGGGGCGACCCAAAAAATCAACTGGAATACATGCCGGTGCATGTCCAGAAGCGCGGAACACCCAGTATTGTGCTTGGGCGACTCAAAGGCCCCCCTCATCTATGGGTACCTCCAACAAACCCTCCTGTAGATACAATCAGGGTCATTCTCCCTGTTTCATTGCAAGGCTCTCTTGGCCCTCAAGATGTACAAAATTTCAAAGCGTGGTTAACGACAAATGTACCTCCCGGTATCGTGTTGGTGGAAATAGGAGTTGAAGGAGTCTTTGCTAGCTCCTCTAGTGTGATTATGATCAGTGTTCCTGTTGAGTTGTGGACAGTGATGGAGGAACGCCCAGCCTTCACATTTGTAGCCTGGGTGAATAGTCGTAATCGGCTTGTGTCTTCTCCAGCACAATAGCCGGTATTGAAACCAGTTCTGACAGAAAATATCCGACCAGGCGGACCCTTAAAATGAGCATTAGGCGAAGACAAATTGTAACATTATATGAGTACATGTACCCTCAATATCTTTCACAAGGTGCATAGAAAATTATCTACAAGAACCTGCTGTTAGTGGTTTATTGATCTAGTAATCTCAATACGTGAAACACGTGGAAATATGATATTGGCATAGAGGGGAAGAAAGCGGTGAAGATTGATCTGGTCACGCGGTTGGGTGGGGGAGAGATATAAAATCCCCCTCTCTCCCACAACTTGATCTTCTTTTCTCCACTACACAAGAAATGGGTTGAGTACCTGGTACTTTAATTATGCCATCAACGATGTCAGGATTCACTCTTGCTGTCACCACCTCATGTGCTCCTCGTGTTTACAAGAGGAGCAAGGTGAGTCTGATGGGGAGTGGTGTGTTCCATCAGCTGATATACCCAATGTATGGTTTGGGTTGGGCATTGGCCCTCTAGATGGGATAGATATACAAGAATATTCAGAAGTGGGAAATGTGGAGCGGAGGTCGTTGGTAGTAGCAGCATGGCCATGCCACTATGTCCAGACCTTGATTCGGCTTTAAATCAAGAATGACATGATGTTCCCGCTGCTACCATCACCGACATCTGTCTTTTCGCTTTTCCCGAACATGGCCATCAAGTCGTCATTGTACGACGGCTTATGAAAGAAATTCTTTGAAGGAGTCATGAGAGGAGCTTCAACGCACACACTAGTAGTATTAAGAATCCAGAGCAAGTTGCGGGAGTGGTGTCCATCATCTTTAATATCTGAATGGTCAGTGATGATGATCATCATTATTCTAAAGTCAAATCGTACGCCATCATCACCGAGATTTTACCAACGAAGATTTAGGTACGTGAAGACACAAGGATTTCCAAAAACTTCCCAAAAAGCAGACTGCCCATACTTGAAGAAAATACATCATGCATTCACTTAAGTATACACGCGTTTCTTGATCCAGAATGGCGGTTTCGTCATGTGAATACCCTTTCCCAGCCGCCAGTGTAAGTATAAAATCCCCCAGCTTCCAAGGTCTTGATTTCCTTTTCTCCACACAAATCTCCATCTGGGATCCCTTCACTGGAGCATATGCGCATTCATACCATGATAAAAGCTGTGACAAGGTTTTTACCTCATGAACCGGTCGCGAAGATCATTATGCGGATGGAATGGATGCACCAAGGCCTTTCCTACGTCTAGCCGTCGGAATGCTCAATCTTACGCATGGTTACATGGAGGAAGCAATTCATCTTTTGCTTGGGATTAACTTGATCTTTTTGATCTTTCTCATGACTTAGCAGGAACATCAAAAATCATTGTTATCTGGTAAAAAGGAAATGCAATAAGGAAGTAACCTTGGAAGGTATTCCCAACATATGATCTCGTGCGAAAGATGTTGGGGATTTGACTTATTTTCTCTACACAAGGAGAAACTGGAAGGACATGAGTGCCTTTGTCACTTCCTTCTATATACTACTCAACTAAGGGACTACATAATCGACCTTATGACTTCGGTTTGCACCTTGTAGTTGATATGGGGGGTTTTGGCTCTGGGATTTTTGGGGATTAGATTGAATGGATTCGTAACGGTTTGTGCAACGAACAACGTCTCCATGAGACGGCATTGCTGAGGGTCATCATGTTATTCATGGGTGTGTCGGGCTACGCACTCAAGCTTTAAAGGGAGACGGTGTCACGAATCTGGGTTATGATCAATACGTTGAAGAAAGCGCATGAATGGAATGTACTTCGGGAGTTTCCTTTTCGAACCTGGTAATGAAGCAGGTGACCTGAACATTGAGGTTGGTGATGATGATGAGCATCATTACCAGGGCCTAGTGATGAGTTCCACTGAGTAACAGGCGGAAAATCACAATGAATTCGGATAGTTTCTCCAACACATTTTCACCTGTTTAGCCCACTCGAAAGGGAGGAGAAACATCCCAGGTCAGCAAGTGCTTTTCTGATCCGGCCTAGAGTTTCATACGCTTAGAATGCTTGAGGCTAGTATCCGAACATTGAGTTCGAATCCAAACCACGATATTCCCCAAGTGAATAAGTGTGGAGAATCGAAATGCAGAAGAGGAAGAGGTTTATATATCCAACTTTCGGCAACGTTCGTAAAGTCACGTGTATAGGGGGATTAGTCATCGCTGAGTATAAGAACCCTCTCTATCACAATACACATTTGGGCTTCGAATTTTAAAAAAGGCGGAAAAAAGACAACCAAGATGTGTGGCTTTGGTTGGTTGTGCCTTTGCATCGTGAATCATGACATCGATCGTGATATGTTTGGAGCGGGTTGTTGCGGCCAAGGTCATTATATGGATGGTTGATCAAGATTGGAAATAATGGTGGTTTGGTGATGAAATTTAGCAGTGATGATGAGAATCATATAATCATAATGACGAATTTTACAGGAGCTTCTCTAGTAAGATATTTCGAGACTAGGTTTTCAATTTGTTTTGGTTTCTTGGAGCATTGAAGATTCGTTTGAAACATGGAGTGACCTAGTACGGAGGTGCCTTTCGAAAGTATCCTATGACAACGCTTAGTTAAGAGGGTTAAGTGGGCTTAGTAAGTGGCTTTAAACGTCTTTTACTACTTTATATTAAGAATTAACGTTGACTTAGTAATAAGCTTTAGGCACCTTCTACCTTTTTTTATTAACTTACTTTTTATTAACTTAGAGGTAGTATTAAAGGGT